>JAWPHD010015726.1:0-53669 GCA_037043455.1 Cyrtodaria siliqua
TGGCTCTGGTACTTATTAAACTCCGCTTATCAACGCTATAAAAATGTTCGCTTTCCCATGGTACATTAATATATCATTATGGATTAGCATGTGACTGACAGATGTCGTCAAGTGTTAATAAGAGCTATGTTCGACCAATACCCTCTACCCAAGATCATTTTGTGGTATTGATTGTCATTGGGGAATAGTTTATTTAGTTGACGTTACGTGAATGTGGACGTTCTCTTAAACTTCATTATTAACAAATGTAATACAGCGAGAGTTTGTATAACAAGTGTGTGAAGTTTCCAGAAAAGTTATTAAATACGTTAAACAAGTTGTTGCTTTAGTATTTGTGTCAAAAAGAAATTCTTCAGAGTTCTAAAACAGCATCATAACAATTTATAATATATGTCAATTAATGTGTTTTAAATTAATTTAAAAATAATCAAATATGTTTTGTATAACACTTGCAGGAGTATGCAATTTTCAGCTTTATTGATCTAGATCAGCATAACTTACTGAATGGTACGTTGTTCGTTCCCGTAAAAACAAAATGTGTGACGAATGCTCCTCTTACACCTCTGGTCGTATTTTTCTAAAGCTATACAGGAATACTGCACTTAAACTACTAAAATTCAGGTCTGTCTAAAATTCAAAATTGATGTCTAAGTTAAAATGTATTTAAAAAAAAGATCAGTTTACGATCATTGCTTCTCTAAACCATAAGTGGTTTTGATTTAGGATTTCTACCAAAATGACTTTCAGGACATGCAGCTGGTTCTAAACAATATTGATCGAGACTTGATTGTAAACACGACTACTAGATGTCATCTTTGTTTGCATAGTGTCATAGTCCCAGATAATCTGATTGTTGGAGTATTTTACTCATACTTTTCTTGCAAATACCCCTTTCTTTCAAAATCATGAAAATCATTTTTTATAATTTTTCTACGAAAACTCTAAACAGTATCATGTTCTATATCACTTTTCTTGAAACAATTGTATTCAACATTTTCTAACCGAAAATTGTTCCAATTATGGGTGTGTGTTGTTTTTTGTAAGTTCACGTATCTTCAAGCGTTTCAAACTTTCGGTTAATCCGAATTGTTGTTTCTTTTAAAATTTACATTGCTAAATTTCTTGACACCCTTTTTGAAAACATGTACTATTTAAAATGGCCATACTCTAAACATGTCTCTTGTTATTCTTTTTAATTTGAATCTTATAAGTAAATAATTTTGCATGAAACGGTTATCTGGAGCTCTGGATTAGAGTTATAAAGTGAATACTGAATGTGTTAATCGTTTTTCCTAAAACCTTACAGGAATATTTAACAATGTCTAGCTAGTCCTGAATAAAACTAAAGTCAGAAATCCAAGATGACTGGCAGGACATATAATGTAAAAAATATCTGTGTTTGATCACTACATTTTTTAATCAATAAATGATATTTATTTGGGAATTTTACCAAAATGATAGACATTACATTTAGTTGCCCCGAAACAGAATTCATTTTAAAGTGATTTTTGTTTGCATACATATATTGTAAATATTTGTGACCACTTCTTCTCTGAAACGTTTCGTCAGATTGTTCATAAAACCTTACAGGAATATTTATATATGTCCTTAATAAAACTCAGGTTAGTGTGTAGTATTTTCTCAAACAACAATTAAACTAACTGTGTTATTTGCTTCACATTTTAGGTTTGTGGTCTTTGATGTTTTTTTATGCAGAACACTTTTCTAATATTCTTATAAAAAGTCTCAAGTTTTAATCTTTTGGTTTTAAATGTAGCGTTTTTAAATGTTTGGATGTATAGTTATTTTCTGCCATCAAATACACATTATTAGGAGATGAGGTTTTCGTTGACCTTAAATAAAATTCAGGACAACTCAACTTCCAAAATGGCCCCCTGAACAAAAACAAATAACATTAAATAAGATAAATTTGTAATTGTTTCAAAACTATAAGTATTGATATGGATCTTTACCTGTTCTTACAAACCAGAAACAGTCAGCATATATAAGAAGAGCATGTGAAAGGCATTGACAATTTAGTAAGGACACCGTTTACTGTATATATGCATTTAGATATATCTGCCCCATATTTCAGTTATCAAAGAAGTAATACAGAAGCGGTAATTATTTTAATGGAAGGAATTGGTCAGGTAATCAAAACGGATACCATAAATACGGATTTAAAGGTAAGAGCACGTGTTTATTATTAAATAAGTATAAACAACCATTATTCGGACCAAGGATTCACAAAGTATTTTAAATCATAGACTTATTTTGATATTGTCGATAAACGTATTAGGCATCTGTTTTCGAAAGGTCGACATTATAGATTATAGATTACTTTCAACTATCGATTTTAATGCCTGTTGATATCCATTGAGGATTTTAGTATAAAATGGTGTCGTAGAGAACATGCGGACCCAAACTCTCTTTCTAGTTGGAAAAGGTCAATTTTTAAAATTATATATACATGTATTATCGGTTATAATGCTAACCCCTCTTTACTTCCTCCGAAAGGTAGCGCCGTGGTGTAATGGTTAGCATTGCGGCTTAGTTACCAAGGGATCGCGCGTTCAATCCCACCCAGGACCGAATTTGGGTTATATCGAAATATTTCAAAAAAATATTTCCTACCTTACCAGTCCTTCGGATGAGACTTTAAACCAAGGTCTGCTCGCTAAAATGCTTAGTGCAATACAGCGAGGATAAATAAGCGCTTATACGCACGCATACTTTCTCCGAGACCTAGGCTTTCCTTTCGTAATTTAAAATCAGGAATTTAAGAATTTCATGATAAATTTGTTTTAGTTCCTGCTGATAAAGCAGCTAATAATGTAATTATTGTTTGACGCCTACATTACCGCTGGAACTCGGTAGCACTAATTCGTATACTCCGGTTCATTCTACTGAGGATGATGTTGTTGTTACACATATCACTCGGTGCATACTTTCAAGCTAGGGGTAGACGAAAAGCAGAACAAACTGCAAACTATGTATTGGATTTCTAAATTACATAAAGGCCCGATTTAATTTCGAATTCTAGTGCCTGCACCACCACAAACATCTCCAAACTTTTGAATTTTAAATCTTGTCTTACTGCCTTAAGATCACGTTAAACAATATTGTGATAAAATTTATGAAAACCCTGGGATAAATTTGTTTTGGTCTATTAAAAATTCAGGAGACGTTCTTGATAAAATTTACAATAAACTCCAAGTATCATCTATTAGCACTTATGACTTCTCTACGCTATATACAACCTTACCACATCACCTTATTAAAGACAAGCTTATTGCTCTTATTCAAAAAAAAATCGCTAGGGAAAATACTACATTTTTGGCCAGCAATAATATTCAAGCGATTTTTAGTAAAGGCAGTTTAGACAATTACGCTATGTGAAATTGCCAAGAAGTTTTGAAGCACTCATCTTCCTATTAGATAATATTTTCATCAGGTATTGAACGACCGTTTATAGACAAATTGTTGGTATCCCTATGGGTACGAACTGTGCGCCCCTTGTCATTTGTTTTTATATTGCTATGAGAAAAATTTCATGTTGAGTCTTTCACCAGATACCCAGGAAGATGTAATTGAGGCCTTTAATGACACCTCTGGATGTCTGGATGTCTGGATGACATATTAAACATTGACAACCCTTTCTTTTCTACTATGGTTAATAATATATACCCTAAAGTATTTCAACTTAACAAATTTAATATTTCTGATACTAATGCTTCTTTTCTTGAATTACATCTCTCCATTGAAAATGGTGAAATAATTAGCAAAATATATGACAAGAGAGATGATTTTAATTTTGATATTGTTAATTATCCCCATTTAGATGGGGATGTTACCATAAACTTCGTAAAACCTTTGCAAAATGTTATTATCGTAACCCTGATTTTCTTTCCAAATATAAAAGTAATTTAAGAACCTCATCTGCGACAAGGACTATCACAACCTGACTTCTATGGTGACGTGATTTACAAACTTTGTAAGATCCTTGGTCATGATCACTTTACTAATGTCTTTGTTAAGCTTGTTAAAGGTTTCTCAAAAGAGGTTATGACCCTATCATTTTGCAACACACTGCATGCTTGTTGGTGGACCGATTTACAATTCGCCACTATGCTTTCCTCTTTGGTTGTGCGATGACCAGACAGGCTGTGGACCTTATGATGACATCTACCTAAAGCCCAAAACGTCGGTGACGTTTCATGTTTGTCTGCAATCTTGTCTTGTCGTGCTCTCAATGGTTTATTCTCTTGTTGCTCTGGCTTCTACCAAGTCACTGAGTACCTTTTTTGTGGCTTTCTAGGCTATTGTTTTTTGTATTTATATATACACGAGCATCTTTATGTTTACTTACATTGCCTATTAATGCTGCTTTGTTGGTTGGAGAATAGGTCATAGCGGGGATGTCTTTATTTATACTGTCCCGTTTTATTGGGATGACAGTAGGGAAAATGTGAGGTTTGTTGCTCCATATAATCTGGTTTAAACCCCAGCGGCCTTTTTTGACACTGACCGTTCCTTGGCGGTAGCCCAATTGTCAACCATTTCGTGTTTGTGACGTCATTTGCCTTTATTCCTTATTAACATTGCCATTCATGTTTGTCGATTTGCATGTTTTGGGGTTTACTGTGAAAGCTGCATTTCCAATCCGACTTTTATACTTATTTTTCTTATTTAACAGAATAATTGATTAGAATAAACTGGCAAAGATACATATTTACATCTACCTCCCTCCTTATTCTCTTTTTCTTATATACCGATTAAAATTTTTAACCTGTATCATCCATTCTCCTACGTAGCATAATTGTCTTTTTTACAATTATGTTTGCTGTGTAAATAATAATTAAATAAAAATATTTTATTACAAAATCTGAAAAAAGGAACATACAGTGGTGCCATGGTCAGTTGCCACAGAAAAACAGAATCAGCAGAAACAGGCTATGACAGGTACAGATAATAATACATTACGTATGTTGATTTGACTTATAAGAAACATATTATATTACAATACATACTTAGGCATACCTTAACATATTTAAATAAGCTGAAGTAAGGCTTTTATTTGCATGAGACCTAAAAAATGAAACACCCGTATGTAAATCATTTCAAACTAGGCACACATACGCACGCATGCACACACTACTTGTAGTGTGCCCTTAACAATTGGAGGATTTATAAACCATTGTAAACACGCTTCTTTCACCGCCTATTATATTTATG
The DNA here is from genome assembly GCA_037043455.1 of Cyrtodaria siliqua. Classification (NCBI taxonomy): domain Eukaryota; kingdom Metazoa; phylum Mollusca; class Bivalvia; order Adapedonta; family Hiatellidae; genus Cyrtodaria; species Cyrtodaria siliqua. The sequence goes on from JAWPHD010015726.1 coordinate 5,236, forward strand.
GAACCCCATCCAAATAGTCTGAGTACTTTTCATTCTTGAAACAAGTCAGTTTTTCAATTATTAGCTTTGCTGAACTCAACCAGCGTCGTTCGTCAGACCGTGTTTTCTTTTGCTGTTGTTGTTTTGTTTTTTTGCGGGGTGGGGATGGGTTGTGCTGGGGATGACAAATTTACCGAAATTCCAAGTTTACAAAATATTGCAATTCATGTATAGAACTTATGCATTGACATTTAATTATGTTGAACTTGTATGACAATCTAATTAAAACGAACCTCGAATACAATCTGGTGGGGAAAACATAAACAGTTTACAAATGTTTAGCAGTATTCAAACTGAATTTTGTTCAGTTTCAATGTTCATAGGCTAAACGTGCGTGTATGTTCATTGTAAAATTAATGGTAGAAAATTAAAAAAATAATAATTTTGAATTAAATTGGGTTAAAATCAGAATTTGTTTACCAAGGTAAATATGTTCACATACACTATCAAGGTATTAACTATACTCAGCAAAACGGTTTTCCTTCTATTTTCAATGTAAATATTAGGTATTACTCATTGATAAACATGTACTACAAATGTATGTCGTTTTCATTTTTTTGTTCATTTAAAGAAAAACAGTTTATCATGTCATCATTAATTAATTTATTTAATAAATATTTACTATTATTATTTATTAATATTATATACTATTTATTTATTTAATGATGTAAATTTGAAACAATATTAGCAGGTCATAATCTGCAGAACTTAATGAATTCGATGTAAATCCTATAGAATTCATCTTGTTGATTTTCAATGAAAATTGAAATGCTGGATTCTAAAGTTGGCAAATTGGAAAATTTATGTTCTCCTTTCAGAATGCATGGTGAATTCCTTTTGCTTAAAACATCACAAACATACTGACAAATCTGAGCTGTAGTTCATGTTTGCATCAACAATACCGCATGTTTACATTTAACAAAAAATCAAACGTTTTGTTGAGTGTATGTTACGCTTATTTTTCAATAATCAAAGGCAATAACGCTCTGACAAATGCGTCGACTTTGCTCATTAGGTGACGGACACCATTTTGAACAAAAAATAATTAAAAATAGGGAACTAGATAAAAACACGATATTCTTCTCAGTTACAGCTTTACAGAATATACTGGATGGTTTAGAATCAGATTCATTTAACTAAATACAAATATCATCTCCACTTGTGTTATAAAAGTCATGTTAGCAAGTACAGTCTCTTCAGGATCTGTTGTGCTTCTAATTTAGGAATAGAGAGATACGACGAAATTATGGTATCTCATCTCTATCTTATATTACAGGAGCTTACAGTTATTCTATCAGCACAGAGCCTCCTCCATCTACTAAAATCAGTACTGTTAAGGATTCTTTGTCATGTGTATCTGAATTTAAGGCAATTGAACTTGCCTTAAGTTTTATTCAGGAATCTGATGATGACCATTTCGTAATCTTTTCTGATTCCCTTTCATCTCTTCAAGCACTGGGTAATATGAAACATGATAATCCAGTTGTGCTTCAACTTTTAGAAAAGTACAATTGTCTTATAGTTGATAATGTTATTATTTTCTGCTGGCTTCCAAGCCATGTAGGAATACGTGGTAATGATAGAGCTGATAGTGCTGCTAATGCAGCATTAGGTTTACATATATCTAAATGACCTTATAATGATTTTAAAAGTTATATCAACACATATATTTGTAACTCTTGGAGAATGGCGTCCTTCTAGTAGACCCATTCGTTGAGCGGAAGTTGTCCTAGCCAGGGTCAGGATAGGGCATACAAGCTGTACTCATTCATATTTATTACAAGGTGAGCAGTTGCAAGAATGTATACCCTGTTTTGCATCGTTAACGGTCAAACATATCATGCTGGAATGTGTAGACTTTGACCCTATGCGACAAAAATACTACACAGTTAATACTTTGATACTATAGATTTTAGTGTTGTTTAAGATTTTCCTATATATATTAACTTGTTTACAAGCCCGTTGACGGGCAATTGTTGATTTACATATATACATAGTTATATCATCCCTTATTTGTAGATAGTTTTATCTTTATACGTTTACATTATTTTTAATAACTACTTCATTCTTTCATGATTAATATGTTTTTGCGCACAATATGACCTATTTATGTGCCGAAATGCCATAAAACAGCATTCATTCATTCTGACTATTCAGGTAACCGGTCCGGAAGTCAAAGCTACGAGAAACCTAAATATGGAACACAATATAATGTGCAAGGAATTAGAGGCTATGCGAGTAAGACCAGAGTTTGTGGTAACCAGTCTGGTAGCTATGGTACTCAGTCAGAGAAGTATGCTAACGCATGTGGTGGTTATGACCAACCCATAAGGGAATGTGGAAACCAATTTAGTATTGTATATGATAATCAATTTAGAAATAATAATAGCCGACCGTCAAAATATGCCAACCAAGATATCGGTTATTGTAACCAATCGAGAGGCTATGACAACAAATACAGTGCTTATGGTTATAACGGAGAGGTCGGTCAAGGTGCATTTAAAAGCGACTACAGTAGCACATCAAGAAAGAGCGTATTCTTAGGTAACCAATGCGTTTTTAGTGGCAACCAAACATGTGATGCCATGAAATACAGAGGTGAGAAGAGCAATGATGACATGGATGGTAACCATGGTGGACGAAAAGTTGGATTCAGGGACCACTATGGTGTTGGTAGAGGTGAGATGATGGGAATAACAGTTAAAGGAGAAGACAGCTTGAACGGTGAGGGTGATAGTTGGGGAGTAAATGATATGAACTATCGGGAATTGGGAGTTAATGGAGCAGAAAGAGGAGAGAATAGAAATTGCTGGAGAGGTGCAAAAGATACGGATCAGAATGATGCTATAGAAAGAGGAGACAGACGGGACCTAACTAAAGAGGTATTAAGCGACAGAGACGGAGTACGAGAAGTTTGCGTGAGACGAGATGAATGTTTTAAACCCCAAACTGGTTGGACCAGATCATATAACAAACATCAGCATGCTGGTTTTAATAAGCGAACTGTGTCAGAAGAATATGACGATACACCAGAAACTTTAGATAAACGCTGGAGCAAGCCTGGCACCTCAGACAAGCAGTTAAGACAATATATCGTCAAACAGAAACATGAGTTTGAGTACAAGCAGCCATACAATAGAGAATCTCCTGCTCCTCAAAACAAAGAGGAAGGAAAATTTGATGTTGTGCCATACATACAAGCACATTTAGAAGAATTTTGCACCATGAATCCCGAGGCACGAGAAGTAGCAGAAAAAGGTTTCAGAAAGAAGATACAACCATCTTTTTGTGATCTCTGTAATGCCAAAATGAATGACGAGATACACGCTAGGTTGCACTACAAAGGAAAGAACCACGGGAAAAAAGTACAGAAATTCTTCAAGGCCTGTGCGACCAATAATGCAACGAAAGTGACGGAAGATTTAGAGAAAACAAACGAAGAGCGAAAGGAAAAACAGAAGGCATATGAGAAGGAGACTCAGCTTAGTCTTGCAGAGGTTTGCTATACCAATGTTTTAAAGTATGGGCTCATGGAAGACATGTATATTGGCGTTTAAATAAACACAGCAATCTTGCTTCATTTCATCCAAAATCATTTTGAAAGTAAGAATATGTTCATGCTGTTACTTCGAAAGTTTAAAACGATGAACGGTTATTCAGTATTTTATTAAATTTTAAAATAACGAATTTCTGTAAAAGTTAAGTTTGCTTTAGGAAAACCGTTACTATTTATTATTATTATTATCATGTATGCAGTTTAAAAAAAGAGTATGATAATGGACCTTTGGAAACGGCCGAGCACGAAACATACGAAATATTGCAGTCTCGGTTTGATTGAGACTGTTCATGAGTGGTAGTGAAATATGCTAGCTACCGCTCACGCCCTCTAGCCCCGGGTTGAGCAGAACTCAATATTCATAAAATCAACAGCACAAAATTTTAACCATCCCGAAGATGGCATGCATATGGCGGTGGACATGGAGTTAGCCTTCTTTAATGTATTCCCCAACATAACATATAAAACAGTCAGACTAAATGATATTTAAAATAGTTGTTTGTGGAATATTCAAACAAGAAATAGATATAATACATGAATCAGAGTTTTTGCATTTTAATATAAGTATTCATATTCAAAATAGTGACACATTCACAAATTAATTACAAGCAATGTGTGCTAAATGAAAAAAAAATGCAACCCTTCGTTAGAACTAAAGCGCGACAATCTTGAATCTATTTATCATATTTTAACTCATCGAAATCAATCAAACGCCTTTAAAAATGTCTTCTTTTGCTCTACCCAAACCATTATTCGTTGAATATTTAAATATTTTGCTCTAAGCGGCTAATTTAGAGAAATGATGAAAACAAGCCTTTAAAGATTAATGGCCGCCCTTTTTGTACTATTATCAATTAATCAATTTAATTCTTAAACATCATATTAGCATTTCTTGATAGTCTCGGAGTGAAACATATATTGTATAGCTGCTAAGTTGTATGTACAATTCAGTATTATTTGCGTGACGTAGATACTACTTTTACCAGTGCGTGACTGCACGGGGAAATGAGGTAAAGCTGAATTGTATAGCTGCACAACTATTGCCAGATAATTGATAAATACATTTACCTGTGGATTAATTAACTGTTCAAAGTTTTCTACCTCATCAAATAAAATCTTATTCTCGCTTTTCATAGATTTAATGTGTGAATTGTAAATATCTATTGTTGTGGATTGATTTCGATTTAAATTAAAAAAACATGTTCATGAAACAAAACATGGCCGGAGAACTTTAAACATTTCATTTCTGCTTGATAATACTTGAACAGCTGTGCTAGAGGTTGAAAAATCCTCTTAAATATAACTAAGTACGAATGTATTGCGCGCTTTATATGTAATGTAGTTGCATTAAAATGTACCAAATATGCTTAATAGTGCATGTAACACTCTTGTTCATTTTATGTGTTTCATGCCTTGCAGTGAACGATAACTGTAGAGGGATATATACTGTTATCAACACAATTTCAAAAATACTGAAATGGAGATCCCTTGGAAGCAGTAAATACAAACAAGAGGGGAAAGTAGCAGGCTCGGTTTCAAAGTTGATGTATTTTATGTACTTTTTCTACTTTCACTTCTCAAATTTATATCAAAAACTGTCAAAAACATGATGAGCTGCATTTTCAAATATCAACAACATGTCCAGAATACAGTTACAGCCAAAAAATAACAGGAAACTGCACTAAAAAAAAGGTTTTAAAGAAAAATATTATTAGCACTCTTTAATACAGAACTACTTTCGACTGCACCAGGCGAGCACATCCTGTTGATTTAGTGTAATTAGACCTTAATGCTTTGGAAAAGACAATCTGCATAACGGTTACTGCGTAAGATGTACTTTCGTCGAGATATCAACATTTGTATATACTTGAATAGATCATTATACTGTATTTACAGGTATCAGTATAGCGACATATTTTTTTATAAGAACATATTTACAAATAAATGTACCTTTTTGCCCTATTTTAATAACTCGGACATGCATTCTGGCGTAGTTACTCTTCTTTTTAAACGCCCGTTTAAAACATTGGACATATTCATTTTTTATTATTATATATTATTAATTGTAACTAAGATGGAGTGTAGAGCAGAAAAACTATTTCTCTTTGTTGATCGATTGACTACAGTATATCCTTTATAGTTTATAATAACACTGCATTGCCTTCATTTCAGCAACAGGAAAATGAGCATTTTAACAGGATAAACCATCCAAAACGAAAACAGGTAGCTACCAGGACAGACCCAGCCATTGTGTAAGTTGTAGAAAGCATCATTGTAGTATAATGTTAGCTTTTAGCTCTCATCAGCCTTCAAAGCTGAAATGTTTCTTAGATTCTAAGATACATTGTCAAAATGCATATAGACAATAATGCTGTTAAGGGAATACCTTTGTTGATAAAGAGACATTGTCTTTCTGCATAGGTAAATACTTTTGTTGATAAGAAAAAATATACTTTTTATTGAGAGTTATATTGTTAATAGCATTGTTTTGTTTCTTAGGGACACTATTTAGTTGCTAAGATATCTTGTCTTTTTGCATAGAAGCATACTTTAATGAAAGAAACTTTCTACAATGGACAGTTAATACGAAATGATATTGTATATTATTAGTCAAATCAAGAAATGTTATGTGTCGGTTAAAACAAGTTCAGTATGACAGTAATGAATATTATAGGCATTTTAATAATGAAAAACATAGATCAATGCATCTTAAATAAAGATATTATTTATGTTTACGCTGTCCCACACTTATTGGTTTATAATCAAGGATCAAAGATATTTTCCTCTGTCATTCTCTTTTTGCACCAGCCAGTATGCCCACATCTCAATATGAACCAAAGATGTCTAAACATCGCCAAATGATCTCTTTACCAAGGGTAAATTCATGTTTGGTGTGTGTAACGTATGTTTTTTTAACCAGGTGTAAGTCTTTTTGTGAGATGTGTAACGTACAAGTTACATCACAGGAGATGTTGGACCATCACTACAACGGAGTCAGTCACAAGCTTCGTTCATCCAATATAACAAAAACGGGAATAGATGTCGTCCTTGATGGTGGAAATAGTGTCGATGATAGATATAAATTGAGACCAGGTACACTGATGTACAAGTTGATATGAAATATAATACCTTTTTTGTATATTTCGCACTTAGTGACTTACTTGATGTTGAAACTCCTATGCAGGGAAATTGTGCTATCTTGCTCTCCGTTTTCATGCCCCACAATTTATTCATCGTTATTGTGATTCGCAACTTAATGCCTTATACCAAACGTAGCCTTTCCATGAACCTATATGTAAAACAATGTATTCATTCATCTTTACAGCATATTTCCCTCTGATCACATCTAAACAAAGTTCTACTAGATCATTAGTAGTACACTTTATAAGGACAAACTTGAAAACTCTTCTTATATGAAAAACATTGGATCATTTTCCACATTGTTCAAATCATGACATTGGCCACAACATTACAGCAGTCCAATATTTTGCATGTATCAAGTTATAAGTTAACTCCGCCCCAGAGGTGACATGTGTAATATATGTATGCGTAGTGAAAACCTAATATTCTTCCTGATATTACAATCGAGTATTACAATGTTACTTTAAAACTAGATGGTCTCTACATCAGTCGATTTCTTCTTTGTAGGCGTGTCTTTATTTGTAACTTGATGTTTACCAGCTCATGTCGAAATCGGGTATTTAATCCCCACTATTGGTTCTTCTTGCGAGAAACGGAGATTCAGAACTACACCCTAAACAGGAAAGGACATTATTCAGATAAAGATACGACCCTTTAATATTGCAACGCATTTCATCTGTATAAGTCAATACTCTATTCACTGCTCTTCACTGTTCTCCTGTGACGACTGTACAACCTAGTGTAATTATATGACCGTGCATGAAATTTCTTCCCTCCGGCAGGTTTTTAGGTCACCCTAGATTGGCTTTCGCTCGTGGGCTGTTGTTGTTATTCAGTACAATTCTGGATTTTTTTATTTGTTTTTTATTGATTTTATTTTATTAAAGTGACAAATAGCATCGTTACAAAATATTCCATATTCAAAACAATACAGTATAATATAGGCAATATTAAGTAAACAAATGAATACCCAGCCTAATGAGGCGTATTAGTCACTATAGAAATATCAGATGCATTATTTATTTAACAACTCAGTTAATAGGTATAACACAAGTAAACATGCAAAATACAGATCAATTGACATAACTAAATAACTGCTTACTGTTTTCCAAAATATACATATGTCATATAATGTGAATATTAGTACAAATATACACCTAGTTGTTTCAGATATAAAGGGAATTATTTTTGCCGTATGAGTATTCTTTCTCACATCAATAGTGTTGCATTACTGACGTTTGATGTTTGTCTGCAGTCTTGTATGGTCGTGCCCTAAATGGCTTATTCTCTTATTGCTCTGGCTTCTGCCAAGTCAATGAGTACCTTCTTTGTGGCTTTCTAGTCTTTTTTTTTTGTATTTATATATACACGAGCATCTGTGTGTTTTACTTATATTACCTAATAATGCTGCCTTGTTTGTTAGAGAATAGTTCATGGCGGGGATTTCGTTATTTACACTGTCCCGTTTTATTGGGTTGACAGTAGGGTAAGTGTGAGATTTGGTGCAACCTAGAACCTGGTTTAAACCCCCAGCGGCATTTTTTGCCACTTACCGTTCCAAGGCGGTAGCCCTATTGTCAGGGTTTGTGATGTCTTATTTGACCTTTTTATCATCTTTAAATTTGTTCTTTGTTTTTGTGTGTGTTTGTGGTTGACTGTCGTCCTTGAATGCTGATTTTCCTGTTCGATTTTTATATCTATATATACATGTACTATATGGCTAAAATTGCTAATGCCTTAAGTATGCATTTCGTTGAATGTTTTACTTGACCATACCCCATCCGATTTGATTTAAGAAGTTCAAAGATACCAAAGGCCGTATGCCCGCGGTTTCGATGTGCTTCAAGTCCCAAACACCAGGTTGTGATCTCGAACAATATAAATCCGCCGGAAATATTTTATTTCTTATCTAACATGGAGTTTTATGCATCATGAAACACATTTTGTTGAGAGATTGCACAAAATACAAACAAATTCTCACAACTGATATGTTACCCCTATCTCTCAACATCAAATGAGAAGAATATGCAGCTTCATCCTATTTAAATGTGTTGTTGGAACGTAGAGTCGCTTAAAATAACGCATTTCATTGCGTTGTAGTTTTGCATCTGACGTTTAAAATTACGTCTCAACGGTTAACGTGTTTGCTGGCGTTTAAAATGACGTCTTAACGGTTGACGTACATGACAACAGAGGTTTATTTAGCTTTTTTCAGTCCACACCCATAACCAATAAACATTGAGTATCTTAATAAACTATGTTAGATATGTTTTTAAATATGGCTGACCAATAATCCTTAACAAAGTTTATTTCTGAGATATGCGTATTTCAAGATAAAATGGAGAAATCATGAGCAAACTTTATGAAAATGGAGATGATTTCAGTTTTGACGTTGTAAATTATTTCCACATAGACGGGTATGTTCCCCGAGCAACGTTTCCTTATAAGTGTTTGTTTTATTTATAAGTTTGTTTTGTATTCATGTTTATGGTTGACTGTGCTGTGCCTATGGTAAAAAGTTAAGCATATTGTGCATTTTATTTCAACTCAAAATCAAGTTTGAAAAATGATGTTTTTTGCATTTATACCAAGTAGTAAATGTAGGTATAATTTAAACAACAATAACAAAACAAGTGTAAAAGAAGATAATTATGTAACATAAACATGGGTAACTACCCATATATCTGGTATAACCAAGGGCAATACATCTTGAAAAAAGAGAGAATATAAAAACACTGGTGGCCAAAATGCTTTATAACTTCATTATTTTTGCGAATAAACGCACGGAAGTTTTCGAAAATGTTATTTAGCTTCCCTTCCACAGTTCTACTCAGTCACAACTCCCTAAAATAGTCTGATCGGACAATACAAACAGTTAATATGTGGTATATCCTCGCCGCTGCTGGACAACAACGCGGCAGCGTTTAATCATTGATGTTACCAATTTTCTTCGTCGAATCAGTGGAATTTGATCCCATTCCTCCAGAAGAGCCTGGTGAAGTTCGTTAAGGTTGGTTACTTCCGGTTCTCTTGCCCGAACTCGGCGCCCCAGCTCGTCCCAATGATGCTCAGTTGGGTTCAAGTCTGGAAATAAGGAAGTCCAATTCATAGAGCGGATGTTTTGTGTTATCTTGTATTCAGTTATGAAGCGTGCTCTATGTGGACGCGCATTGTCGTCCTGTATAATCATGTTTTGCCCGTGGGGACTGTGCCGCTGTTTCTAGGATGTCATCGCGATATTTTCTCACATTTAAGGTACCCTGAATGATCTGTAGGGGCAATTTATGGTCATAACTGAAGCCCCCCAACAACATTACACTTCATCCACCTCCAGCTACGATCTTCTGCACGCAATCTGGGTTGTAACACTCTCCTCTTAGACGACGTACACGTCGCCTACCATCTTTGTAGTAGAAGCAAAACCGGCTCTCATCTGTCCATAGAATCCTCCTCCAGGTGCGAATGCGCCATGCCGCATGCTGCTGACCAAAGTGAAGACGGTCAGCCATATGTCTTGGAGTTAGGCGAGGTCTAGTAAATGAAATTCTGGCACGTAAACCAGCATGGAGAAGACGCGAATTAACAGTTGGTCTTGATAAGCGAATTACCAGCTTCATGCATTCCAACAATACGCCATCTTTCAGCAGCTGACATTCTTCTTCGAGCCATGTTTACAGTTACAAATCACCACAAATAAGCACATGTATCCAATCTACCAAAATGACCAATTCCCCGTGTATAGTGTGCTTCTTTAATACACTACAAATTCACGAATTACCGAACCGTAAAATCTGTATTATTGTTATAAACCACATAGGCAAAGATCAGTATTTTAGAAAAGACTTTTGTTTTAATTCACTTTTACCATAGGTATATTACATTTCCCGTTCGACTTTTATACTTATATTTCTTATTGCGTATATGTTTCTCAACTTTTTTGTTTTTCTAGAGCTTGTAGTCGAGTTAAGGACTTAAATATTCCTAACCTGTGGATAACTTAATAAGAGGCCCAAGAGGGCCTGTGGACGCTCTACTGGCTAAAACGAGTCTTATATCAAGGGTTGTCGCCATCAGTACTTCTTTTAAAACATCGCAAAAAACACAACACTAAACAACAACATCCACAACAGAAACTTAAACCCTTGACACTTGCTAACAATTTAAACAAGCGATTTTAGTTCTAATTTGGTATGGTTATTTAGGGACTCGAAGAACTACAATTGTATAAAATAGGTTTTGACAGCCTGTAGACGGGCGCCCTTATGCAGGCGGTCAAAACCCATTGATATAATAGTTGTGTCTCGAGTCCCTAAATAACCATAATAAATTAGAACTAGGGGTTGTTTTTAGTAAAAACGGATGTCTCCCCTACAGGAGAAAGGGCCATCAAACCACCAAAAATCAATAAACTGGAATACGACGAAGACATGTGCAACTAGGTTTTGTAATGGTCATCCCTACCAAGTTACATGGAAATCCAGTCAGCAGATCAGGAGAAGTATTCGGGACAAAGCTTATGTATTAAAGCAACCAAGTTTTGTTGAAAGCCGAATGGTGGTTGACGAGAACTATTCCGGACAAAGTTTCTGTATTAAAATATCCCCAGGTTTGGGTTGTACCACGGGGTAAATGCTGTTTGGATGATTGAATACAGCTGTACATGCCCAGTAAGTGTATATATGGATATAGGGTGAGGATCTCAACTGTTTCTAAGTTATGTCCCAGAGGTTGAGACGGGGTCAATGCTGGTTGGATGATTGTATCCGTCTGTTCATGCTCAGTAAGTGTATAACTGTGGTTTCAGTGGAAAACATATTTTAATGTTTAGTGGGTTGTGGGGTGGGGGGGGGGAGCGGGGGGGAGGGGGTGGAATTACCTCAGGATTACCTTATTGTCATTCAATGTAACGGGTCAGTGTAAATAAGGAAATCCTCGCCAGGCCATATCCTCCAGCAAACTAGGCAAACTAACATGGTCCCGTCTTGTTGTGTTTTTTATATAAAGATATGTAGGGGAAGATGAAAGAATCTTTTAAATCTGACTAAATGCGTATTTAAAAAACAACAACATTAAAAGTAGATTTAAAAGTATATATTAAGACTTATTTGGCGCAAAGCATAAAGTTGGAGAAATAAAACATGTTGTATACATATAAACTCTAGGGTGAAAACGCATAAAGACACTTAGTCATTTTGTTTCAGTTCTGCATATTATTAGAGATACACAAAACTACTCGTGTACAACATATGTACTAGTCATGTAAGGCGACTAAATTCAACCGGCACTAAAACTATCCGGGCTAGTCATACCCATGCTAGTTATGTACAATTTGTTGTTGCTAAATAATGTTTATACATATCTCGCGCTTGTCCGACAGAGTGCCATACAAAAGTAGTTTGTATTTCAGTTTCGTAAAACTGCAATCCATTCATTATTGGTTTGTTCATTTTCTCCCAGTATATGAGAGTTAATTATTAGCTAAATTAGTAATGTGACCCCTGAGATGAGGTGAGATTTGACCCCAAGGTCAAAATTTGAACAAACTTGGCAGATGTCCATAAGCTAGTGTAACATGCAATATGTGAGAACGTTATGCCTTTTTCAAGTTTTACCCTATGTGTCTATTCAAAACGTGCAAAAAAAATTATACAAACTTTGTACCCCAGGGTCAAGGATATTTTTGACTTTATTTGAACGAATTTCATAGTGTAGGCGTTGGCAATCTTTTATAAATAAGAATTGTCAAAATCTGTACAGCATTTCTTGAGAAGAAATTTGTTAAAGCTTCAACTTTTTATGGTAACGGCAGCCATCTTGGATGCTGCTTTGACCTTATTTTAACAAGCTTGAAGCCATCAACCTCAGCATTATTCGTATAAAGTTTTGTCTAAATAGTTCACGCAGTTTATGAGGAGAAGTCTTCAAGCAAACGTTAACTGACGAAGGACGGACGGACGTCGGATGACGAACGGACAATAGCGGTCACAAAATCTTAAGTTGAACCTTCGGCTCAGGTGATCTGAAAACCGCTGAGGAGAACAACATGCAACTTGCTACAAACAAAACATAGAAAAACAGTATGTAGAGTACAAACACCATAATTCTATTTGACGTTTTTGACAAACATTTCTTTCATTTTCCGCCCTGAACCTTAAAAGCCGCTCAAGATGACTGCCAATAGTTGATAGAATTATGTCCCTTTTTGTTGATATTGCTTTCTTTTATTGTTTGCAGTGTGTCTCTTGTCGTATAAATGTTGTATTTGTCTGTACTTTATTTTCAAATACCAAAATACCTAAATGTGCCTAAAGCGTTTACCTCAAAGCAATTTTCCCAGTTTAATGTACAATGCTTAAAATGAACAGTATATTGTACGCTTGATTATAACTAATGTGGTTATTTTTTAATCCCTAGAACCTTAATATGACTTCAACTTCTCTGGAAAAGTCATTTGCTATCAAAAAACAAACTTAGGTTAAATCAGCACTTTTCTACTTGGTTTAATCTAAAAATGTAAGTAAGAACATTATATATCTGTGATTATTTTTAAAAACTAATGACACCTTCCAAATTCGGAGTTTCAAAACAACTACATGGTACTTGAAAAGAGATGTGCGCATAATATAATAGTTATTATTTCTTGAATGTAGGAAAATGCTCAATAATTTGTTTCTCATAAAAATTATAAGTATGTATAGCTAACTTCTGTAGTATTTTGTAAATTGAATCTCCTTAATGTTGTTTTGATCAGGTAAAACAGCTAAATATTGTACTCAAAGGCCATCTAAATACAAGAAGGCTACAGATGATACATTAGACCAGACTTTAACAAATAGTCTTGCAGAACACATGAAGTCGGTTGGTGCCTTGATATTCCGCAACGGTATTGGAACTGTATTCAGAGTTGGGAGCAAATATGTCATGACAGCATGGCATGTTGTGAAAGCTATTATAGGTAATCAAGAACTAAGTACGTGCATGTATATGTATGTTCTGGATGAGGAACTAAAGCGGAGGTTGGTAAAAGACTCATCGTTAATATTTGAGGGTCATCGAATAAATATTGCAAATAAAGCATTTCTTTAAAATAATACAATGTGTAAGACATTCACATTATTTAGGTTATTTTGTTTTCGGCATTCCTAAAAGTTATATTATGCAGCAAGTCAGATAAGTACTTGGATGCGATTAAAAAAACAAATAATAGTATTATTTCATTGAAACTTAGCAAATGCAACTATGATCTGATACCTTCTGATGCTTTCATCAATGAAGAATGTTTGGAAAATCTTAATTTGATGTGTTTGACAGAGCATATGCCAACGTGAATGCTTATCATAAGTAAGGAGAGAAAATCCGTAATACTTTGACATTTGACATACATGTCTTGTCCATTTCAATAAACAAATATGTTACACCTTAAATAATCTGTTAAAATGAGGATATCATTTTAAAACTTTAAAAAGCTAACCTTTCGTCAGTTCGTAATCATTTAAAGAAATGATAATCTTCAAAGCATGTACCGCGAATATGTTACTTAAACGTTATTGGTTCGAATACATTCAGATTTCCCTTTCAGATCCATGGAATACTGGCTTTGATTTTTCAAGATTAGAAGAGGATAGCGTGTTTATCAATTTCAATGAAGATCCCAAACAGCCTTCAACTATTATCTATCGAGTAAAGAAACATCTAGCTTTCAAAGATGAACACTTAGATGTTGCTGTGTTGGAAATCAAGAATACAGTTGGTCTGCCGCAACCATTTTTCTTATGTACAGAGGGTACAATAGAAACCATGGGAATTTCGAATGTATCATTCATCGGATATGGGCACCCAAATTCTCAGAGAAAGACTTTAGACCCGCGATGTTCAATTATAAAACCAAGCTCTAAGGTTATTTCAGAAGCGTACGCATGGCTTGATGAAAAAAAAACTACCGTGGTAAATTCAGGCTACCAGGAAATCAGCGATGAATCAAAACTAACGTTCAGTTGTTTTTTAGAGAATGGTGCTTCAGGTTCTCCTGCAATTGCAACAAAAGACTCAAAAGTATTAAAAGTCGTAGGTGTGTTAACGCATGGGATACCAGACTTTTACTTTGAACTGCCAGAGGATGCTAAATCTGAATTTCCTCATGAGTGGAGGTTTGAGATGGGTTCAAGAATGACATACATATATAAAGCTATATATAACAACAATGCAAAGTTAGCACAAGACTTGTTTGGATCGAGATCATAATAGTTTCTAATTTGTGCACTCTTGAATTGGTCGTACACAATAATATCTACCAGAATTATGGTCTATTTATGGTACATTGCAACGATAAAGTTAGGGTTCTGATGGCATGCACACATTAAAATCAAACGTCTGCGAATCATTTTCTTGTGTACAAAAACCGTTGCGATTATATTATACAAAAGACCGAAAGGCAATTTGGGAGAAGCCGAATACCTGTGTTGACCCACTTAATCCTGATGATTATCCGGACACTTTTATAAACATAATGTCTGGTATTAGATATTATCATTTTTACTTGGTAACGGTTAACACATGTAAGCTAGCAGTAGAAGGCAATACACATTGTGTAATATAAAGCTCTAAGTTTAATTCGAACAGAAAATGTAACATTTACAGAACTTATCCGTCTACACGTATCAATAACAAAACAGATACACATAAACAGAAGCCATATGTGCGACACCACAAACATAAAAGTTGACAACAGGTGTATCGCTTTTGAACAGTCAGTGGCAAAAGGATCGTTGCAGCTTAAACCAGTTTCTAGGGTGCACAAAACCTCACGATTACCCTATTGTCATCCAATGTAATGGGTCAGTGTAAATAAGGAAATCGTCGCCAGGCTATATCCTCCAGCAAACTAGGCATCATTAAAGATGAATGGCCACCCTTTTTGTAGTATTATCAATTAACAAATTTAACTCTTAAACACCATATGAACATGTCTTAATAGTCCCGGAGGGAAATATATATTGAAAACCGCTACTAAGTTGTATGTAAAAAATAAGTATTATTTGCATGACGTAGATACTACTTTTAGCACTGCGCGACTGCACGGGGAAATGAGGTAAATAGCTGAACAACTATTGCCAGATAATTGGTAAATACATTTACCTGTGGATTAATTTACCTGTTCAACGTTTTTTGCGTCATCAAATAAAATCTCATTCTCGCTTTTCACAGATATTGCAATGTTTGAATTGTAATTATCTATGGTTGTGTTTTGATTTCAATTTAAATAAACATAAACATGTTCATGAAACAAAACATGGCCGGAGAACTTTAATAGGTGATATAAGTAAATATAGTATCCTTAATTATTGATAAATAAGCAAATTTCAGCTTATGAAAGTATAAGTGGTAAGTAGTAAAGAATGGTCCCGTCTTGGTGTGTGTTTTTTTTAATAAAGATATGTAGAGAAAGAATCTTGTAACTCTGAATAAATGCGTATTTAAAAAACAACAACATTAAAGGTAGATATAAAAGCATATATTAAGACTTATTTGGCACAAAGCATATACTTGCCAAGGAGAACCAAAACATGTTGTATAAATAAAAACTCTAGGGGCAAAACGCATAAAGACCCTTTTTCAGTTTAGCATATTATTAGAGATACATGAAACTACTCGTGTACAACATATGTACTAGTAATGTAAGGCGACTAAATTCAACCGGCTCTAAAATTATCCGGGCTAGTCATACCCATGCTAGTTATGTACAATTTATTGTTGCTAAAAAATTGTTTATACATATCTCATAATTTACCTTTTATTGGAAAATCGTGTTGTTTAGCTAGCTCAGTTTTTTGTAGATAATTATAATAAATGCAAAACATCTTGATGACAAGAATGGCCAAAATCACTTGACAGTAATTATTCGCAACTGTAAAGTCAGTAATTTGACATGACTGAGAACTAATAAATATCTAGATATATATATGTGTCAATGACCGTTATTTAAATGAAATATGTTAAATTGCCAATGCCACTTTCATTTATCCAAAGTCGTTTTGAATTACCCACTTAATAGCACAGATCGATATTAACGTCACACAATAAGACGAAAATAACGTGCCATTGAACAATAGAAACACAATCAAATTCAATAGATTTACGATCTGTTTTCGGACAAAATCATACCTATTTGTACGAATGAAATCTATTTTTAGCAATTTTAAGCAATCTTGATCCGTGCTATTCGGTTATGAATAACCCACCTTTGTGATGACCTATCAAATAGACACTATCAGTCCGTGTAAGTAATTGAAAAGGTCATTCCATGATGCATGCTTTCTTAATCCTGTTTATTTATACTCAACACATGACTATGGATAATTGAAACTGGCACACACGAGGCACAACGGATTACTCCAATTGAATATTGTAAATATGTATGATTTATTTATAGTTTATGTTTTGATGTATTTCGAATGGATATTTGTATGTGTTCGTATGGTCAGTACATATGGTTAACGATGCTATTGACAATAACATGTCCCTGTTGTTTGACGTCTATTCACAAAAAAACTATAAATCATTATGTCAAAATAACTTATAACAACTATAGCTATTTTAAGGGATAAACTTAATCTGAAAGTTGTTCTCCTATTTTGTAGGCATTATATAACGGTGCTCAAATTTAGATGATATACAACTGAATGTTAACTGAGTTGGTAGTAATATTATTTATATATTTACCCTTTCTTTTTTGTCATGAATATGAAAGAACTTGTATAACTTTATATTATCACAGACTATCATGAATTATCTCTATCTTTTATGTTGCTTACTCGCCATAATGATTGTTAAATATGATGTATTTCTTTATATCCATGACTGTTTACATATGTAAGTCTTGGAATAAACATTTTTGAATTAAAATTATTATTTACAAATGTGTGTGTTTTGCCCCTAAATCTTAAGTTATGTATTGTTTTAATTCTTTACTTATAAGAAAATAATGAAACTTATGTTTTTTTATAGAGAGAAATCATAACAATGCCTGCAGCTGATGTTTCGAAGTAGAAGTTTTCATATAATTAATCATTTTCAAATTCGAATTTTATATCAACGTTCGCTGAAATCGTGAAAACCGACAAAAAGCACAAAGAATGCATAGTCTACTCTTTTACGTTCACACATGGACATATCAGACTACTATAAGCTTAAACGACAATTTATAAGCAGTATTTTTTAAAATTTATATTGCAGTTATTTTTTATAACTGAAGATATATAACTGCTTCAAAACATCATTATCTACCTTTTTACAAAATTACGAAGGCAGCAAAATTAGGAAGCGTATAACAGTTCGTGTCATAATATTTTATATCGAAAGAATCATTAGACTTCATTAGACCCTTAAATTGTCAATCATGTTATGTTTGTTTTGTCTTATATTGCTTTTTATACATCTGTAAAGTTGTTCTTTGACCAAATATATCTTTATATGGTACGTGATAATACAGCAACAATAACTATTTATCTTATCTTTTTGTCTTATAAAATATGAATAAATACTTACTTTTGCTCAATTTATAAAATTTATACTTTTAATTCAACATTTAAATTGCAAACACAGTTTTAAACAATTATGATATGCATTTAGTGGAATTATTTGTTTTAATATAAACCTCTACGGCAATAGAGACTTAAGTATAGGTTTAAAATTGGAAAATAGTATGGAACTAATTCAAAATTAATTTAAAGCGAACCGCGTGAAATTGGAAATTATTTTAAATGCATACGTTCGAAATGACATTGTCACATAATTAAGTCACGCATTTTTTAACGATAATTATTTCCGCTGAGAAATAAAATCTTAAACAAATAAACTTTACGTTATCATTTGAATACCTTTTTGTATATTCATTATGTTGTGTTTTGTTTTTGTTACTGACAAATATGTATGAATTTGTTGCACCACGGGTCGTATTATCAATTGGAATTGTTTGAATAAACTTATTACCTGAGAACACGGTTAGCATTATTATATTTTACTACATGCTTTTACTTCTGAATTGTTGATTTGATTCGCATTAAAGACCATGTGATGACTAGTTGGTCCTTTATATTCAAACTTCCATCAAAATCAAAGATGGCTGCCATGGCTAACAGTCTGCATTAAAACGTTTTGTGATCGGTACTGCTCCAGATCAGAAACGTAGGATCTAGGGTCATTCAAACAAATCTGTCACAGGCTAAATATAACACGATTTTTATAACTTCAATTTATTGCAACCCCTCAAAGTATTCCCCCTTAACAGAAATACACTTTTTTTAATCGTTAGATACATGATTTAAATGCCTCGAAGTAGTCACCCCTTGGTATACCGGCATGACTCTGATAAATGGCACTACCAACAGCACTTCTAGAGTTATATTTCCGACCACATAACATTTTCTTCAATCTGGGAAACAGAAAGAAGTCACATGGACTTAGATCCGGAGAATAGGCTGGATGCTCTAACACGTTGGCTCTCTGGTGGTGCAAAAAGTCTAGAACTTCATGGCTTCTGTGGGACGACGCATTGTCATGCAATAGATGTACTCCCCGCAAACCTCTGCTCGGTCGCTTCATTTGCTAGAATTTCGTTACTTTCAATATTCTTGTAGAATCTACTTGTAACTTTCTTGCCACTTGGAGATACCATTTTTACCACAGGACCACTTAAATTAAAGAATATGCTGTATAAAACCTTTTTGGCACGTTTATGTCTTTTTGGAGCAACAGGACGTCCTTGACCTTTTCCCCTCCACTGCTTATTGTCAGCCAATCTTTGTGGCTCGAAGAAGTACACTCGGGTCTCATCTCCAGTTAGCAAGTCAGACAGTACTCGTTCATCATAATTTCTGTAAGTTTTTAGAACTTTCCTGGCACATTTGCCTTTTGCTCTGAAGTCAAAGGATGGGGGACCCACCGCACACAAATCTTCTTTAACTCAAACAGTTGGTTAAAATGTGATGAAAACTCCCTGTTGAAATGCCAACAAAAGTACTTGTCTCAGAAACTGTATATCTACCATCTTCTTCAACGTATGTCCTTACAGCAGCTATCTTTTCTCTGGTGATAGACATGCTTGGTCTTCCAGTACGGGGCTCCTCTTTAATGTTGCGTTTAACATCATTACATTTCTTCAGCCGCCTTAAAACAGTTCGCAGTGATACTGCAGATGATCCATGTATATATCACACAATTCTTTAACAATCTGCTTTGCAGGTATTTTTAAAAATACTACGCACTTTAATGTAAGTCCTTATTTCAGCCTTTTTGTTTCTTTCCACAATAGCCAGTGTACATGATTGTAGTATTTCAAATATGAATAACAAAGTCACTTTGTAATAAAAATGCATGAAATTTTCGAGCTTTGCAGGTATTGAATAGATCTTTCCAAAACGGTCAAAATCACTCAAGCGAATAAGAAAAATATGTACGGAAGCATATAAATGACAGAATTATCTGAATGACCCTCATTAAATCAGCATGACAGGCATATTAATCCTGCATCAAAAATGCTGCTAATAGCCATCTTTGTTTAGTACATAGACTTTTCGGCCGTTTCCAAAGGTCCATTATCATACTCTTTTGTAAAGGAACATATATTGCGATCGCTTCTTCTCCAAAACTTCTAATCAGATCTTCATAAAACCTCATTGGAATATTGCACGTTTTTCCTAAATGAACCAGTATCCTGCAAAATCCAAAATGATAGATAGGTTGTTAAAAATGTACCGAAATATCAAAATGTTGATTGCTACACCTTTAAAACACTAAGATGTACTAATATGAGAGCTTCAAGAGAACTTCACGTTGATCCGGGCATTCAGCGACGACCACTTTTCTCAAAATAAACTATTGTGATCGCTACCTTTTCGCAACTGTCAATCGGAAACATTCAAGTGTGTAACACACGATACATGTCCGTTAAGGAGTTGTCAAGTACTCTAATCGCGAATGAATTCTACTCAGTGTCATGTAAAAACTGTTTCATTAATCTTTATTTATGCCCTAATCTGTATATACTTCGATTAGATATTTAAATATTTTGGCATTTTTAAACTCAGAAAGCGACACATTTCTTAACAATTTCGATTGCGGCTTCGTATCATGTCTGTTTCCTTTGAATGCCATCTACCCCAAAATATATCTGCTACCGTTCGTAAAACAAAACATCAAATGAAAATGGTGCAAAGAATGCTATTTCCAACATTGGTGATAGCTCCAAGTCTGATTATGCCATATACAATGTACATACGATTACAAACACGACGTTGATTACAGACATGTTGACAATATCAAAATTGATGTTGATAATTGACCTGATGATGATGATGATGATGATGATAATGATGATGATGATGATGATATATTCCAATTTGAAAAGCACAATACCAGATGAAGTAGAGCAACGAGAAGGACATGCAAGCATGCAGCTTTATGAAAACTGACTATAAATGAAGACGATTAATGTCTCATTTATCAAGATATGCAATCTATTATGTCTTGAAATTGTGAAATGGTTTTCCATCCATCTAACGTCGTAGAGATATTTTCAGAAGGATAGAGTGACACTTTGGGAGGAAGGGTGTGTAAGCATTCGCAACATCTCGTAAAAAGGTTCGCAGCATAACTCGAATGTATATCGAAAGTTTCCATTATTGGTTACGTCATCCTAGCAGGATGCGCCTTAGATTCCCGCCAAAATCAAAGTTATCCAGATTTTGCAATGCCATTTAGCCGATTGCTCCATCTATAGTTAATTTACATGAAAGCAGTGATAAAACAGTCAGCTGTATTGTTAACGTGTTTCTAACGGCCATATTGTTTACATAGAAACAGTGCACTATTTTCTGTGCCGTTGCCTTCCGGAAATCAAAATGTCACGATTTTGAACATAGCGAAGCGTCGATATACACACGAGGTGGGATCCCAAAGAATGACGGGATTGGCCGAGTTTTATCGATTTTGGGTGTAAGTATCGAAAGTTTATATCGGCGCCACGCTGTCAGGTACAAGACGTAGGTGGTGAAAAGGCTAAGGGTTAGTTTACATCACACACACTTATAACATTGTCATCCGCTATTCTGAAAGTAAAAGCTGACGAAAAGAACCGTGTATTTCTGATGTAATAAGAGATTTGCTAATTAAAACCCCGATGCTCACAAGCAGCTACTTTGATTCAATATGTAACTGCTACTTTTAGTAAAAAAAAATATTATCTTCATGAAAACTCTAACGTGTATTTCTATCTAAATGAAATTTAATTGGAACAGCGCATGTGATAGGCTATATATAGTCGGTCCTAAATGACACTCCACTTCCGGCAATATTCAAAATATCCGCAATGTTTAAGACATGCCATCTTTGTTTACAAATATACTTATATTGATAAATCTTAATTTTATTTAGGACCCACGCTGTTAGGTGTCTTGCATATCGCTTTAGTAAAAGAAACTAATTAATTCTAAGTAAATTGTAGCCGTGTTAGCCATCTTGGATTTTGCAATTCAATTGGACTTAAGACCGATCTATTTATCCTGCATCACCCCATTTCTGGTATTTTGTGCAGCTGCGCGTCGGCTTATTGACAGTTTAAAGCAAAAGTGTGAACAACTATATGGTGCAAAAGTGGTGAGGTGTTACATTTGTTAAAATAGTTGTAATGATAATTTCCAAGATATAAACAGTGAAAAGTGTAGTTTTTGTATTTAAGGAAGGAGTGGCTGATGCTGCTCGAAACCTGCTTAAAAGTATGTGAGAATAACAGTAGCCATAGAAAGCATGTTTCAAAGTAATACAGTTGCCGGAAAGAATGAGTATTGGTTGAAATTTACGTTGTTATGGATTTGGACATATGAAAGCGGATGGGCATGACCGTTGGTCTCAGAGAATGATGAAGATAGGGAGAATTTGAATTCTTACTAAGCTGTGTAAAATGTATAAGAACATGATAAGTTTGGCATGTTCGCCTATCATGCAGTGACATCCAATCTAGGTGATCTAGCATTACGGTAACATGTTCATAGTGGACCCACCAAGCTGTACTCCGTTGGGTCATTTCCAGTTGATATATTTTAAGTGTGTGGGCTCCATATAAAATAGCATACTCGACCTGTGACCTTATCATCGTATTATAATTACCTGTTTGGATTTTCAGTTACGCTTCAAGACGCTGAGCTTTGTTAGTGTTTCCCGGATCGACCTTTGCAGAAGCCTATGACCACATATTTTCCTCGGACACTGCAACGAGGTCTTGCCCATCAAGGAAATAAGTATGTTAAATACGGTATTGGCCTAGTAATATGTAGGACTTGACGCTTAGCATTATTAAAGCTCAAGACACACATTGTCTCCCATATGTGAATGGTGTTAAGATCCTCATGCAGTGTCGTTCAGTCATTTTCATTATCTATCTATGTCTATCTCTAACTTCCGTTAATCCCAAACCCCTGCTGTGGACCTAGGGATGGCTCGTCTTATCCGACATAGACGTGTTGGTAGAATCAAAGTTGTGATCATTTGGTTAGAAGGTTAAAACAAACATATATCTGGAGACACTTCTGATGAGGCACGTTCTGCTCTTCTAAATGCAGAGTTGAATAGCTGTATTTTTGATAGGGCCGAGATATCTTAGGTAAGAGTTTTCCAGTGCACTGCTGTTCTCTGGTAGTATAAATATTTATAGTAATCGAAATTGACGTGGGTGTAGGTGTCTAGACTGTCTGTTTGTCAGTGTCAAGTAGCCTTCAAGGGGGATAGGTACACATCTGTTTGAGATGTTTTAGCAAATGGAAGGCCTTCTAGTTCTATGTCATTGGTGAGGGAAGATTCGCCTTTTATAACAACGCGCTGAATGATGTATCTTTTGTCACCACGAATTCTTGGGTCTTCATCTTTGAACATGAGGATAAATATAGATATAAAAGACGAACAGGAAAAGCAGCATTCAAGGACGACAGTCAACCACAAACACACACAGAAACAAATAACACATTTAAAGATGGATAAAAGGCCAAATAAGACATCACAAACACAAAAGGGTTGACAATAGGGCTACCGCCTTGGAACGGTCAGTGGCAAAAAAGACCGCGGGGGGTTTAAACCAGGTTCTAGGGTGCACCAAACTAAATAAAGAAGTCCCCGCCATGAACTATTCTCTAACCAATAAGGCAGCATTATTAGCCAATATAAGTTAAACACAAAGATGCTCGTATATATATATAAACAAAACATCAATAGCCTAGAAAGCCACAAAGAAGGTACTCAATGACTTGGCAGAAGCCAGAGCAACAAGACAATAAACCATTATGGGCACGACAAGACAAGTCTGCAAACAAACATCAAACGTCACCGTCCTTTTGGACTCTAGGTAGACGTCATCATAGGGTCCACATCCTGTCCGGTCATCGCACAATCAAAGAGGAAAGCATAGTGGCGAACTGTAAATGGGTCCACCACCAAGCATGAAGTGCGTTGCAAAATGATAGGGTCATAACGTCTTCTGATAAACCTTTTAAAAAGTTTAACAAAGATAGTATACAAGTGATCATGACCAAGGGTCTTACGAAGTTTGTAAATCACGTCACCATAGAAGTCGGGTTGTGATAGTCCTTGTCGCAGAAGAGTTCTTAAATTACTTTTATATTTGGAAAGAAGATCTGAGTTACGATAATAAAATGTTGCAAAGGTTTTACAAAGTTTATGGTAACGGTAACCCTGATAGAGTAGCTTTTTAGTTATACAAAGATTACGAATATTGAAGTCCTCAATTCGAGTACAATCTCTAGAAAAACGAGTAAGTTGAGACACATAGACCCCGTAAGAAGTTGCTCGGTGAACATACTCAACACAACACCACTTAAACAAGCAATTTACTTCTGAGTACATTTTTTATGGTCATGCAAGTACTGGAGCGAATCTTCATCAAAATATCCTGGGATTATTATAACAAATGATCTAGACTTGGGTACTCATATTCACAACATACTCTAGTAAGGCAACACTGACCCTAAGTTTGCTAGACGTAAATTAGCACTAGCTCCAACAGAAACAAAAGTCTAGTTGCTTAAAAAGCATTCGAACGGTTCCAGCGTGAATACTCGTCCCCCATATGGAACCCCTATCATTAAAACGATGTATATAAATAATATAACCTTGAAATATATAAATAATATAACCTTGAAAAGGTACCACGTACATACTGGTCAAGTCTTCATTAATTCCATTAATAAGCAGAACTACATAACCCTTGTAATCCCTTTACGTCAAACAAGGTCAACCAAATTTCAGAATACCTCATGTCAGCACAGATGCATTTAAAATTTCCCTTTTTCCCGAGAACAAATCCTATGTGAAACAGAAAAAAAACACTTTTTGTCAGTTCAGTTTCCTGTTATTTTGTGGCTGTAACTGTATTCTGCACATTGCTTCTTCATCCAAGTAAAGAGCTGGGATCTTCATATACCGTAATTAGCTCTGAATTCTTCCAGTGATGTCGCTGAGACACCTGTAGAGGGAGTGTGTTACAGTATCTCACCTTCTTGGAAAGAATGAACTGTAGGTTTTGTATGTTAAAATAGGTGCTGTCCTCTGGTACGGGTCCTCTGGTACGGGTGTCACTGGCGTGCAATTACTTCTCCAAAAAGATGTCATATGTATCGTGCTGTTTTATGTATAGCATGGACAGCCGGTTATGTCATCGTCTGGTCTCAAGCGAATCCCAGTTGAGGTCTTTCAGGATGTTGGGGATTTGCTGGAGTATTCATTGAAGACATAGGCACGACATGCTCTATGCTCTAGGGCTTTAACATTGGTCTGTTAGTATGGGTCCCAGACAGTGGAGGCGTATTCCAATGTTGGTCTAACCATTGCGGTGTACGAGGCTGCCTTGACCGGAGGCGTGCATCCCGTTAAGTTCCTTCTCAGAAAGTCTATGGTTCAGTTGCCTTTACCAATAGTGTTCTGTATATGCCGGTCCTAAGAGCGGTTGTTGTTAATGGTTACTCCCAAGTATTTGCTGGCCTCCTCTGTATCCATTGTGTGGCCATTCAGTTGGTAATTGGACTGTATGGCCTTCTTTTTGTTGTTTGGCATGATCCTCCGTAATGTACATTTACTGGGGTTAAACCCCATCTGCCATGGTTCTTTCCAGGTTTCTAATGCGGTGAGGTCCCTTTGGAGAAGATGGCTGTCAGTGGAGTTATCAATGACTTTGCAAAGAAGGCTGTCGTCTACAAATAGTTTAGTTTGGGAGCATCTGATAGACTCTGGGAGGTCTTGATGAAGGCAATGAACAACGTCCGAGCACTGCTCCCTGGGGGACTCCTGGCATGAGATCTTCTGTCTCCGACCTAGTACCATCTAAGAGAACGTGACTAAGGAATGAATGGGTCCATGTATGGGTACTGTCTATCTCTCCGTTACGTGGTCCAGTTTGTGGATGAGTCTTATGTGTGGGACTTTGTTAAAGGTCTTGTCGATGTCAAGCAATATAACATCAACCTGATTGCCCTCCGCCACTTGGAAGCAATGTCTTGGATAGTGGTCAGAAGCTGGAATTAGCATGAGCGTCTTTTCCGGAATCCGTTCTGGATCTTGTATTTGTCGAAATGCTGCATTATATACTGATGTGTACAATATGTTCTAGCAGGTTGCAATGATCGAGGTTAGTGGTACGGCCCTGTAGTTGGTTGTTTGGTGTTTGTCCCCCTTCTTGAAGATAGCAAGGATTTATCCATAAAAAGGATAAGCAAATGAGTCAAATTAAATAAGGCGAAAAAGGAATCTCGCAAATTCTCGGACAGCAAACCCGAGATCAGGTCACGTGATAGTTATCGTCTTCAACCGCCATTTTGGAAAATATTGATAACAACGCTGAGTAGATTGATGTCGATCAACAGCAAAATTGCGCTTTATATAAGGAATTATCGAGTAAGTATTAGTTCCAATACGATGTGTTTTAATAAGGAAGTGTTTATTTTCTGTATGGTTTTCGTTTGTAGTGTAATTTTATGTTGATATTCTTAATGCAATTCTACCGATTCTCGGTAGTGTGATGCTGGCGGGTGGGATAATCGTATTTTTTAGAATATTGTTATAAAATATGTTTTTCATTGGAAGAAATATTTTGTTGTTATAAATGTTATCGTTATATGACATGGTTATTAAAATCTAATAAATTACATATTGATATCGATACCATTCCTTCACGTTTTTTCCTGTTTTAAATTTTACTTTGAAGCCAGAAAAAAAAGACGATGTTGTTACCGCCTTTTTAATAGGAAGGCACAAAATCATATTCTATTTTTAACAAATGCACATCTTTGTGTTCTTATATAATTTTTACATTGCATGGTTACCTTTGTTTGATACCAAGCATTATTAAAAACAAATATTCAGCTTTCAAATGGGCAATATATTTCTTATTATAATTCATTTTGAAAATTTAAAAAACACTATCCCAAGTTCTCTCCCCTCTCCTCCCTCCACCCACTGCTGTACCGTTTTATTCTTACCTCATTACCCATGATTATGCTAAACCTTGATTGTACCATTGTACCCTTGTACCCGTCAATGGAAAAAAATGTAACAGCTATTTTTCCTCATGTTGTTACCATGCAAAATGTAACCTGAGTGAAATAAAGTATATGTTGTTGTTGTTGCTAGTACCTTTTTAATACAAAGGCACAAAATCATGTTCTATTTTTAAAAAATACACATATCTGTGTTCGTGTATAATTTTTATATTGCATGGTAGCCTTACTTCATCATACAAACCATTATATATTTTTTGTTCAGCTTACAAATTGGCAGATTAATTTTTCTAATAAATAATTTTGAAAATCTAAAAAATACCATGTGTTATCGCCTTTTTAATAGAAAGGCACAAAATCATGTTCTTTTTTCAAAAAATACACATATCTGTGTTCTTATATACTTTTTATATTGCATGGTAACCTTTATTTCATCATACAAAGCATTTTTTTTTCATCAGCTTTCAAATGAGCAGATTATTTCTTCTAATAATTTAAATAATATTGAAAATCTAAAAAATACCATGTGTTATCGCCTTTTTAATATAAAGGCACAAAATTATGTTCTTTTTTTAAAATGTATACATGTTTGCGTCCTTACATAGTTTTTATACTGCGTGGTTACCTTTATTCCTAACAAAACGTTATATTTGTTTACTTGTTACAGCGTTCAAAGGGGTACAATATTCTTAATCATTTTGAAAACTTACAACATACTACTGTGTTATCGCCTTTTTAATAAAAAGGCACACAATCATGTTCTTTTTAAAGACTACATACATATTAGTTATTATACTGCATTGTTACCTTTATTTCAAACATTTGTTTTCCAGTTTTCAGAGGCACATATCTTGAATCTTCGATCGAGGAGCCGCGGTGGTCGAGAAGTTTGCATATTTCACCCTCGTCCCAGAAGTCACGGTGGGGTCATGTCCCGAGTTAATGTGATAAATCATTTTAATGCATTAAAATTTAATTTTTAATTTCAGAATGATTTATTTCACTTGAGATACGTTTCGTTTGTGTTCATTTCAAATATAAAACTATTGATATCTGAATGTTGTCTTCTTGTTATTTTATAGCATCAATTTAAAATAATTATCAGAATGTGTACACGAAACTTTCTGTAGCATTGTAGTATGGGACAATACCGGATGTTAATGACCTTGTGTTGTTAACAGCAAAAGATAAGACACCAGGTCAAATAAGCTGCGTATTTGGCGGCATGTGTTTTTTGGCATTCACGGCAACATAGCATGGGTCTAAATACCGTGACATTGTGTTATCAGCAAAAGATAAGACACCAGCTCAGATGGGTTGCGTATTGACGGCAAGTGTTTTATGGCATTCACAGTTTGACCTTATTAGGTAATGCTCTCGAGTGAAGCCAATATGTTGATATAGGGACTACAAACTGTTTAAAGAAAATGCACGTGTGGTTCATGGCATACATAGCGTAGATATAGAACTGTAACTATTTTCACACTAATCATACACAAATATCTTCGATTTTGCTATTGGGTTTTGAAAGTTTAGTAGTTGGCTTATTAAACATATCTACATTATTCGCAAACAATTCATCATCAGAGATCTCATTTTCACTGTGAGGAATATCGCATAATAAAGCTTCAAGATGATTTAGATCTAGATCATCAACATCAATAAAATCTTCCTTTCCGTAAGACGTTTTCATACGCGTAGAGATAATCAGTGACCATGCATTTTTGTCGACAATTAGTAAATGCATAAGAAGCATATTTTCAGTTTTTTTAATAGCGCATTATAATAAATATAGTTTGCTGAACCGTTTGAATAAGTCACGGGGGCACATCACAAGGATGTGCCGATGTCGTGCTTTCAAGTCACCAAAAATGAAGGATAATTGCACTAATTATAATACATTTTCACATACAAGATGCTCCTGCTTAATTCAGTTAGTGTAATTGCAATACTATTAAAATCGTTACAACTATCAACCATCACCGCGCAAGCATTTATACTTCACCGCGTTACTCAATAACTAATGAGTTTCCGTTATAATCCGAACCTTAAAGAATATCAAAACAAAATGACACATAACTTGATTATTGGGATTAAAGTATTTTATTATTGTAACAAAGAATTGTATGTTTAGAGCATAGGATCGTCACCATTTCCGCCGTTGACAGTATCAGTACGTGTATGTTTATACGTTTTTGCTTTTTTTTTTAAATTATTAACACCATTTTCGAACTTGATAATTCCATTTCGTAACAAGTCACTGGACATAGACTACGCATGATTTATTTTCTCTTCATTTCTTATTTTGATAATATCAATAGGAAACAGTTGTGTTTTCTTTCATGCGCTCAACGATTTCTAGATAATTAAACTTTCTAAGTAATATTAGCCACTGTGACGTACTGTAAGATATATCCACATGTACGCCCCAGAAAGTTATATAAAAACACACCACACACACACACAATGCAACAAGGTAAATTAACATATATTGTGTAATTTTTATTTAATGATCTCTTTTTTTTTTATTGTTGTATTAAAAGAAAAAATGACCTTTTTTAAATAGTTACCGGAATAGGAATATCTTTATTCATATACGACCTATATCTAATTTCATGTCACTGTGCCCGTTATATTTGCTTTGATGTCAAACCCAGAACCAGTTCCATGTTTATCATATACATGACCAGTAATTAACTACGGGTACCGTGTCAAATAAGCCGCCAAATTAGGCGCCGTTGTATTTGACGAGTGCAATATGCAATTAGGGAATTTATGTCTCGACTATGTAATCAATCATTAACAAGCCAAGCCGCCAGTTGAAAGAAATTTGATATTTCTCATCTACATTATGAGATATACACAGCAGTAGCGCGGAATAGGTTAAACTGTCATTAATTTCAACAAAAACACCAATAATACGCGAGCGGTTTATTCTAGCGGTCAAACTGGTTTTGTGTCGAAACGTACAAGTAAGCGCTAAGTAGGAAGACCCGTTTCATTGGAAGACCCGTTTTATCGATATACTGTGAGGTCTCGTGCTTTCTATGCGAGAGTCCACGAGATTTCATCAATATGGCTTATCCTTTTTATGGATAAATCCTTGCTATCTTCAAGGTACCACTAAATCTTATCTTAAATATCTGATATATTATATGCATCTAGAGAAGTAATCTTCGATCTCTAATGCATCTCATCATGTTTCTAACAGATCTAGATATGAATGTCAGAAGTGAAAATAGACTACATGGGTATGAATGAGAGGCTGAGCAAATGTTGACATTTATCCCAGTGTTTCTAAATTTGCTAAAATAATTTCTTATAGGCATGACTATAACTGTGTAGATCTATGTTATAAGTAACTAACTACGCTTTGTTTATTGTTGATGTTTAATGACAGACATGTAAACTTATCTTCATGAAGCGTTTTCTACAGATTTTTAAACATGGTCAGATAAAAATGGAAGGCAATGGATAAATAGGTAGTGTATCGATTTTAATCGGTGGCAGAGTCAGTAGACAACATGCTATGCTCCGATTGGACCGTTGGCAGTACCGATAGAAAGAAGAAAGTCCCGAATAAGAACAAACGCGGATAGCCTAGCTATTTTTACATGGGTGTGATTTGTACAGATCGCCGTTAAATTATCTGAAAACGAAAGTAAGAGATTTCCAGTTTTCTACCAAATTCTGGTAAGTTTCTATCTATCGGTCTTTATCTGTATGAATACGAAGATGGACCAATACTGGTATAAAACCATATATTTATCTATATATTTTGCCACACCCCTCACGAGCATAATCGGGAAACTGCGCGTCGTGTCTACGTTTGTTCTTTTTCGGGACTCTCTTTCTGAATCTGAATAAGTACGTCGTAGGGCCAGAGACGCCATCAATCCAACGGAAGAGAGATGATTATTAACACTGTTTATTTTTAGAGTGTTGTAGAGCTGTCTTAAAGCTCCCCACTGTCTTCGCGCACACAACACTGTCCTCTAGTTTGTTCCACTCTATAACTGTTTTTTTGGGGAAAAGATGTTTTAAACTGCTCAGTTTTACATTTGAAAGTGTTTAAACATTTAATAGTTATTGTTTGTTATTTGGTTTTCAATGATGTTTGTACATTCAAAGTCACTATATTGTCTGGCTTTTATGTTTCGTTTGGCACGGACTGGTGTCAAAATGTCATGGCAGGGTAGAGCTGGAACCTGCCCCTCGACCACCTAATAGAGGAATGTCAGTCTGTTCATCTTGATTCTGCTTTGCAGGCTTGGAAGTTCGAGCTGCTCTAGCATCCTAGAAATGCATCCTTCGTCTCGGGATTTATAATCCCCGGTGATGAAGCGTGCTTTCTATCGGTACTGCCAACGGTCCTGTCGGAGCATAGCCAGTTGTCTACTGATTCTGCCACCGATTAAAATCGATACACTATATATTTATCCAAACTGAAAAATCTAATGCATGTGGCTACATATAAATAGAACAATAGTGGATTTCATATAAATGGAAACAACAAGGCATTTACATTATCATGTATATCTTTATCAATTTGTGATTTTTTAATTTACGTTTTCCCACTTGTCATTTTTTTTTCATTTCCAACAAAATAAAAACGAGCTTTTTCCAAAGCAGAAATTTCCCTCTTCATTATCAAAAGATTTGCTGTCCTTCATTTAATACTTTTAAAACAGCACAGGCCTTTTCACTGTGTGTCGGTCATTTCACTGCGTTCTGGTAACAGGCCTACATGCACGCACATTTAGCACTGTGTTTCCATTGCGTTCCGGTGTTCGGTGTTTCTATACACTGCAGACACTGTAGCCACATTTAAGAAAAGACTTGATAACTACTGGCAGATCACTACTGAATATGGGACACAAGAGGCATTGTCTATTCCTTAAATTCCCATAAAAATGTAAGAAAAGGCAAACATAAGAGGTTTAGAAGACTATACCAACCATTAAATTATAATAAATTTAATTTCAGGAGAAGTGACTGGGTCACATATGCCAGCACTTGAGCGTCAGACACTAAAATACCGACCATTCAGTCCACTTGTCTAAAGTGTGGTCTTCTGCCTCCTTTCAGGTTTGTGCTTGATTATTCAATATTGACATTTTAGCACAATTTGATTGTAATTATGCATTGTTCAAAGTTTATCAATCCAATCATGTAGAGGGATTGTGGTTTTTAAAGGGACACTTGGCAATCTTGATTTCTTAAATAGGCACACTGTCTTGGCCAAGTTCAGTAATCCGCCCAAATGCCAGTAATCTCAGAGTTATGTACATTGGAATAATAAAAAATCAGGAAATCAGTGTTGTCCGAAAGGCAATTTCCTGATTAAGCAATAGCAGTGGCATCCATGTCCTATGGACACCACTTATATTGATTACTATGTAACATAAGGCATGTAATTATTTTTCAACAATTGGGGGAAAAACTACACTTTTGTATAGGAACAGGTCATTTTTCTGACCCGCGGGACACCTAGAAAAAGCCCTGGAGTTATATGTATTATCACCAGACCTTACCTGTGATCCTTGACCTCGTGAACATATGTTCATGTTCACAATTTTTGTAAATGCAGTTTATTATGTCCAGTCCGCAACGTTCCACGAGTTTAAGATAGAACTTATAAATGTAAAGTCTATTATAAATTATGTAGGTTCATGTATCAGATTTAAGGTTGTACAGTCAAGGTCTAAATCCGGTCACAAGTCAAGGTCATAATTTTTTTGTGGGGACCAGAATTCCTAGATTTATTTGCATTTGTGCTTATCTGCAAATTGATATTTGAAACTAATGATATAAAATGTTTAAATATCATTATGTCATATGTAGTGATGCAGTTATAAATAAAACTATTTTAAATAAGAATGTATTGACTGATGTATTAGTGTAAGTATTAAACTAGATTCTACACTGTGACATAATTATGTTACTCAAGGTTCATAATTATTACGGTAAATGTAATATTAAATACAATTTCCATTACTGAGAACGCAATTATCCTATTATGTACCTGTAGTGTATAATTAAACTACAATTTTATTTCAAATATTATATCTTTACCTGTCACAACTGCAAAGCATAGACATGTGAATTATAATGTTCTTATATTTATATAATCTATAGGTACAATCAAGGGGTCTTCAAACATATGCCAGTGTTAGTTTACGTTAAACCATGGCAGCAGCTAATTCAAATAGGAGGGGAAAAGGAGATAAAGGTTGTAGGAATGCTAATAGGGATCACACACCTGAGACTATATCTCTGCCTGGAAACAGACCTGTTAACATAGACCACTGTGAAACTATTGATGGAACTGGTAAAGCAAGAGTTCACAAAGCACATAAAGGAACAAAACCTGTACCATCAACTGAGGCAGGCAGTAATGACATCCCACATGTCAAAACATATGTAAATGACCTTGGTGAGGACATGGTAGAAACGAAACAACACAGTGAAGATAAACATGCTAAAGAGGGTCATCAGGCTGCTTATGATGCAAGGAAATATTCTGAGGTAACGAATAAAACAGAAGTCAAAACCCGATCTTATGCAGATGTAGCTTCGTCCAACAATAAAAGTTCCAGACATTGTACGCCTATTCAGAGTTCTGACAGAGATGTCCATACCCATGATAATGAAACTACAGAGTATCATAACACTAAACCTGTTGAGAAGCTTCACCATGGTGCAATCAGCAGCATCCATGCCCGTGGTAATGAAAATGGAGGCAGCCATTCTCGTGCTGGTGATAATGAAAATGAAGGCAGCCATTCCCGAGCCCGTGATAATGAAAATGAAGGCAGCCATTCCCGAGCCCGTGATAATGAAAATAAAGGCAGCCATTCCCCTGCCCTTGATAATGAAAATGAAGGCAGGCATTCCCATGCCCTTGATACTGAAAAGGAAGGCAGCCATTCCCGTCCCCATGATACTGAAAAGGAAGGCAGCCATTCCCATGCCCATGATAATGAAAATGAAAGCAGCCATTCCCGAGTCCGTGATAATGAAAATAAAGGCAGTCATTCCCCTGCCCTTGATAATGAAAATGAAGGCAGGCATTCCCGTGCCTGTGATAATGAAAATGAAGACACCAATGTACATTCCCGTGATAAAGAAAATGCAGACAGCAATGCCCATGCCTGTGGTAATGAAAATGAAGACAAAAATAAAGCTAGAGCCCTTGAGAAGCTTCGGCAGATAAAAACTAACGACGATGATGAAGATGATAACAATAGTATTGATTATACAACAGGTTATGAATCTACACAGAACAGTAAACATGACAAAGGCTGCAATTATGGGGTTGAGGCTATATGGCATTTTAAACTGGAAGAAGCTCGTAAAGAAGCTCATACGAAGTATGAGTATTTTTGGAAAAACAAAGACATTTACAGCCAATGGCACACATCAAGGTTTTCAGTGGATGGTGAGAAATTTGAAAATGCGGAACAGTTCATGATGTATAATAAAGCTAGTAAGTATCATTTCTTGCATACCGGATAAGGTATCCGCATTTTACATGGGTGATGGAAAGCCTGATCTTACACATAGGGGAAGATATAAGTCACGCGCTTCAATAATGACGTCAGTAACGTGAACAGATGCATGACAATGTGTAAAAAAACATGTAAACCGTTAGTTATTGACGTCAATGCACAACATGTCAATGATATGCAAGAAAAAGAATCAATCTTGGGTGTCCGGGTCAGATAGGGAATTCCAACCCTTGGTATAATTGTTTTAATCGGAACCTCGGTTATCCGATAAAAACAATTATACCTTGGGTTGGAACTCCTGATCTTTACTGGATACTCATGAAAGATTCTTATAATATTTAATTAAATTTATTATATTTGACATTGAATGCAACAAAAAATGGATTAGAATAAAGGGGACAGCTTTTTATTTAATCTTCTTTGAAACTGCTTGGCCAGTGACATTTATATTTTGCATATAATGAAAACTCAGTAGTGACACAGAGAATCTCATTGGTACAGATTGATGAAGTACCTTAGTGTAAAAAATGGCTCCATCACTGGGGTCAAATCATTTACAAAGTGCCCCTCTAGCCCCTTTGGTCCTCTTGTTTTTAGCTGCTGAGATGAATATTTTATACAGAACATAGTTTTATATATATATTTATCACATAATGTCCCGTGTTAGCCATTTCATATTCTGTTGTATGTACACGTGTGATACAGTCTGGAACAATTTCAATTGGTTGGGCATGAAATGCATTAAGCCGGGTAGAGTACACAAAGTTTGTTATAAAAACACCAGAAGGCTCATTAAAATTAAAATAATTAATACTCATTTCATAAATCTTATATATGGAATGGCAATTCATCTAAGGTCCTACATATATATACCGGCATAATTTATCAAGTTCTTCTGCAGTCTGCATAAAATCTGAAGTAAACTTATATTATACATGTTTAAGAACTGTTTGGTGATGACAGAATTGCCAAAAAGATGCTTAGTATTAAGAATCCTGCAAAGATAAAGGCTCTTGGTCGACAAGTGAAGCAGTTTAATGCGGACACGTGGAACTACCATCGCTTGCATGTGGTGAAGGAGGGTAATATCGCAAAGGTAATAATTATTACAATATCATCCAACATAATATAAGGCATGGTGCTTAAATATTGATATGAATGATTTGATAAAACATTTAATAATGTATTATAATAATAATTTAGAACATTTTATTTTGCTTTTAGGAAAAAATGTGTAAACGATTTCCATTATCAGTGAGTAGTTTTAATAACCATATTGTACCCAAAATATATTATTTGTAAAAAAAAAGGAAAGGTCTATTATAGACTCGACCTTTATTATGTCCACCAAAATTAATGATGTAAACTTTACACAGTCATAACGAGGATAAAAAAGGTTAAGAGACTTGTTCCAAAATAGGTAGAGCCTCTTTAAAACGTTATTAAGGGTTTAGCTGTACTCAGGCCCAGTAAGCTACTGGTGAGATGGATCATCATCCAAGCTCATTCTTGTTTTCGCTTTTGTAAACATTATTTTTAATCAAGTTTTCCTTGGAAAACGCAGTTATTAGATTGGGGTATGTCGTTTGGCAGGCGTGCGGGAGTGCCGTGTCAAACTCTTAGTTTCCGCTCAATAACTTTTGTTATGAATGAGGTATTGCGATGAAACTTGCAGGGTAGGTAGCATATATGGAAAGGAAGGTTGGGATTGCATTTGGGGTCACTGTTACTAGAAATAGAAAAACGGTT
The DNA here is from genome assembly GCA_037043455.1 of Cyrtodaria siliqua. Taxonomy (NCBI): domain Eukaryota; kingdom Metazoa; phylum Mollusca; class Bivalvia; order Adapedonta; family Hiatellidae; genus Cyrtodaria; species Cyrtodaria siliqua. The sequence continues at coordinate 41,784 of JAWPHD010015726.1, forward strand.
TCTGCTCAATAACTTAAGTTAGTAAGGAATGAGATATTAGAATGAAACTTGTTGTGTATATTAGAATAAACTTGTTGTGTAGGCAGCTTATATCAAAAGGAAGTTTGGGAATACATTTGGAGTCACTGGGGTCAAGGTCATTGTTACTAAAAAAACAGAAAAATGGTTTTCGCTCAATAAGTTTAGTTGTGAATGAGATATATTGGAATGAAACTTGCTTTGTAGGTACCTTATATTTAAAGGAAGCTTGGGATTGCATTTTGGGTCACTGGGATCAAGTTCAGGGTAACTGTTGCTAAAAATAGAACAATTGTTTCCACTCGATAACTTAAATAAGGAATGAGATATTAGAATAACACTTACTGTGTAGGTAGCTTATATCAAAAGGAAGTTTGGGATTCCATTTGGGGTCACTGGGTCAAGGTCATTGTTACTACAAATAGAAAAACGGTTTCTGCTCAATAACTTTAGTTGGGAATGAGATATTGGAATGAAACTTGCTTTGTAGTTACCTTAATATATGGAAAGAAAGCTTTGGATTGCATTTGGGGTCACAGGGGTCAAGGTCACTGTTTATGAAAATAGAAAAACAATTTCTGCTCAATTAAGTAAGGAATGAAATATTGCAATGAAACTTGCTGTGTACCAGGTATGTAGCTTATTTGCCTTAATAAAAAAGTCTTCTTTCTTTACAGTCGTCATTTACTGTGTATGCATTTTTGTTTATGATTTGCATGTCATTCTATTTATTCTATATTGTACACTGTTTATATCACTTTAATACTTAAAAGTCCGTAGAGAAATCCCTGAGTTATAAATAACTGTCACGCAGAGCAAATCGGCGATATATATCCACAAATGACACTCGCTTTGCAATACATTGCGATTTATTTTACCGCCAAGTTTAAAACATGTCACCATAGTTAGGAAATACCTTCTTCGGGTCGTTTATTTTATATGTTCATCGTAATTTCTTTTGTGTTTTATGGCTCTTTTAGTTTATTTTTATCAATTAAATACATAAATAATGTATTTGAACAATCCTAAAAATAATACCAATCCTGATGTACTTCCTTTAATTTAGTTACCGTCAAATATTCAAAATAGCCTCCATAGCGCCACAGCTAAGAAAATTTGAAAGATTATTGCTATAATGTTTTACTTAAACCAATCAACAGTAAACCAATCAACAGATTGAATCACAGTTGGGCACACATTTTCTTTGGTGGTATCATTTCAGATTGGTTGTATAATAATATATATTGGAAAGTTTTGCTCAGTGCCATAAAGCAGTAGCACAGACCTACACTGAACTTACTAGATTGAGTTTTGCAGTATGTGCTGAACAGAGGAGACCCTTATTTGGCTTGAAAAAAAACCAACACATTTTCATTTATCTGGTTTTCTGTCACATTCTGACTCAAACAAGTTCCTTTAAATCAAAACATTAGTGTCTAATATATGTTCCTATGTATAGATCCATGTTAATCAGAAGAGTGTCAGGGTGTCCGTGGCCGAGTGGTTAGAGTCTCTGACTTGAAATCACTTGCCCCTCACCGCTGTAGGTTCGATCCCTCAGGGGCCTAGGAATCTTTATGTGAGGAAGCTATCCAGCTGGCTTGCGGAACGTCGGTGGTTCTACTCAGGTGCCCGCCCGTGCGCGAAAATTGCCCGGAGGGGCACCTGGGGTCTTCCTCCACCAGTGGAAGCTGGAAAGTCACCATATGACCTCTAGCTGTTGGTGCGACTATAAAATCCAATTCAGTCAGAAGAGTGTCCTCAGGCTGTGTGCTTGTTAAAGTAGTTTTGATACATGTCTCTATATGTGCATTTTCTGAGTGTGATACAGGCCTGCTAAATCTCCAAATAAAATCAGGAATCTCCTGATTTTTCATAAGCTCCAGTATCTATGGGTTTAAGGCTAAAATCTCAAGATTTTAAATCAAATCTGATTTTTGAAATGTTGATGATTTAGCAGCTACATTTTCACAGATATCGGCTATTTCTTCCTTTATTTTATCCTGTACAATAGTCAGGTCAATGGAGGTCATCTATGTAATGCACTGACTGAATATACAATTAGTGACACATGAACTGTTGATTAGTTAGTTAGCGACACCCTCTCATTTGCAATATATCACCAGCTTCTTTAATTGACATAATTTAAATAGCAAGTGTGAGGTGCTAGCAACTCCTTTCATGTGCACTTTAAAAAAGAGCGGATATCCAGTCCTATGTTGAAATTTCCATTCCATTTCAAACAGACAGACCAACATTTACGTTTTATGAGTTTAATGCATTAGGAGCTAGTGATGTCCATGAATGTTTTTTGCGTCTTAAACCATTCTTATACAAAAACATCATTTGGACAAAATATGGACGTCCAACATTAGGAGCTAATTTGTATGCATGTATGAAGTATGACTATTTATTCTGACAAAGTATTACACATGAGTTTTTTTTGTTTGTATTTCCAGTATTCTCAGAATAAACACCTGAAAAAGAAACTATTTAACACTTATCCAAAATTACTGGTTGAAGCAAGCCCGTTTGACCCAATATGGGGAATAGGACTGGACGAGTATGATCGTCGCGCTTGGGACGAATCAACATGGCAGGGTGAAAATTTGCTGGGATATATTATAACAGAGGTCAGAGACGAGCTTATGGCTGATGAAGGCTTCATAGCAAAAGAGAATAAACAGGTAAAAAGTGACAAAAACAAATAAAATTGATGTTTGTAAACCAAACTGTCCAGAAAAGTACTTTTGTTGTCCATGCCATGTTAACTTTTGCTTTAAACGTCTTCTCTTCAAAAACTGCTTTGATTACAAACTTCACATAGATCATCCTGAAAGTTCAAGTCTTAGATCAGATCTGACATAATTGTTAAAACAATTGTTAAAAATTATGTCAGATCTGATGGTCGATATTCTCGGATATAGCGCCAACCTTAATCCATTTTCTTCTCAAAAAACCCTCAACATATTTCAACAAATGTTTTTCAGAAATTATCACCAATCCTAGACAATTAAGTTGGTCAAGCAATATCTCTGGGGTAAACTTTGTTGAGGTATAGTCCTTGATTATGTCAAAATATGAAATTTCAGTTATTTAACCAAATTTGATATGGGTTTGTTAAATATAAGAACTTGGATGAGTTTGACTCCCATGCGGTTCTCGAGCAAGAATGGGGCCACTGCTTATCCAGGCAGAGGTGAAAAAATACAGAATTCATGTTTATTTCGTCATTTTTGCCATGCTCATTAAAGGTCTATATCATGATCCCTGTGTTTTTTAAGGAGGCACCTGAGTGGTGGCAGGAAAAAATGAGTGTGGCTCCAGCAAAAAGTGGAGTGTTTACAATAGAATTTGCAGCAATTCTACAGTGTTGCAGGTGCCAAGGTTCTAGGTTCATTCTGCATATTTTTATTCAGATGTTAATGGAGAACAGGCCGAGAATGTTCATTCCTGATGGCACCATTTTACCTTTTTGTGTTGGTGCACCGTAAAACCCAATTCAACTCAAAGATAGGGAATAATAGCAATTATTGCCCCTGATTATTGAAAAATGAGCATATTTCAGCTTGTTAAAGAAACTAACCCGCCAAATAATGGCAACATTACACTACAAAAGCGTGTATCAAAACTCTGTTCAGGTGTTTACGTCATATAATAATGTATATGTGCCGATCAAAAGTAAGGTTTATTCACGGGTTCTGAAATATGCGTGATTGAATATGCGTAAAATAAATCGTGAGTTGGTAACTCTTAATTCGATGCTGCAGTTTCGGGCTTTGTTCTGGTGGGTAAGTATCATTTATATTGTGCCTTTAGAGTTTGGATTCTCAAAACATGTAATATATATATACCGTAATATACGTCGTCAGTAGGTTTAGAAACGGTGTTTGTATGATGTAAAATTTGACTGTTCTTGGCGGGATAGTTAATAGTTACTTTAACACTTACTTCTGCAGTCGGTCAACAGCTTCTTGTTTGATTTGAAGTTTTGTTTTAATAAGATCTCCTAATAGTTTGAAAATGAGGAAAATCTCTGCATGTGTACAGAGTTTGTGCCCTTGAATATTGAAATAAGTGCAATTTAGCTAACGTACACAATAACTTAATGGTTTCGAATTTTCACCAAATTTAACTTGTGAGTTATTGCCATAATGTTGAAATAGAATATTTCAGCCTGTGAATATGAAGTAAATAACGGCTTAAAAACCGGATTTCTCCATGAGCTGGTGAACATGGAATTACAAATGAAGACCCGCCTAAAATGTGGCATGCGATTTAAGTATAGCACCAGTGGTGTATCCCTTCTTTCTGTAATATTATTCTCAAAGGCCATATGCTCATTATGTCAGTGAGGGGAAAGCAGTTAATGCTTGTAAACCCGTCTTCTGAAAACATAACAACTTTATACTATTAGGCGTCCACAGACCTCTCGTTTTTAATCGTTTGAAGGTGCATTAGTTTAAAAGAATTAATTTGGATAACATCAACATTATATCATTACTATACTGTAACAAAAGCTAACTTACAGTATGGAAAACCAGCCACATAATATTTGTGTCACCTTTTTGGAAAAGAAAGGGGATACATAGGAACTGAGTCCTGACGTCAATAAAGTGTTCCTGAAACCAAATTAATTTGCCGATAACGTTCAATAAAGCAAGTAATTTCGGTTAAAATCATAAAGTGATTTAAAATGTAATAAATAGATTATTAAACTGCTGGGTTTGATTATAGGGAAATCCTTCAAACGATGGTAGGTGTATTTCATTTTTTCTACAAGACTACCATCTCGAGAAGAATCCTTCACTCGATGGTAGGTGTACTTCATTTTTTCTACAAGACTACCATCTCGAGAAGGATTTCCCTATAACTCATAATAAGCGATTCCTGCAGTTAAATGATCTCTGTATTGATGAAGAAATATAAGAGTTATACTATCCGACGCTAAGCTTTGGTGTGACGCAAGACAATAGACAAAGTGATGGAGTAGCCATATTTAGCAATATGAATATTGTATTTCACTGAGAAATTCCAATATTTCACCCACAGAGTTGTCATAAATACACTTAATGACTGTGACCTTATTATTTTAGAGGTCACGGTCATAATGTCAAATTCTGGCTTTAAGTCTCAAAAGCTTAAAGGGACAAACGGCAATCTTGAGGTATTTATCAAGAATTAAAATTTGCACTATATTCATTAATCCAGTATCATGCTTGGCAAATTGCATATAATTAAATAAAAGGAAATACAGTGAGGAGTTTTCATTTGTTCTTTGTTATTATACCCCAACTTTCACAAAGTGAATTAGGAGCTATATAGGAATCATGTTGTCCGTCACTTCGCGTCCGTGACGTAACACATTTTTGTCCCGTTGCGTCGCGTAATACTTTCTCTTTACACTTGAATGTCTCTAACACTTTTGAATGGATTGTTCCCAAACTTTCTATACTCATAACAACTGATGCCCTTATGTCCCTGTACATCATCCATCATTGATTGCCTATTTTTTTACAGAATTATGGCCCTTTGTTTGATTTTTTGTCTCGTCGCGTAACACTTCCTCGTTATACTTGCATAGCACGAACACTTTTGAATGGATTGTTCCAGAACTTCATATACTCATAAAAACTGATGAGCTTATTTCCCTCTACATCACCCATCATTGATTCAAAATTATGGCCCCTTGTTTGACTAAATAGAATTTTAATATTGTATAATGACCTGTTAACACCATTTTCTCAAAAATTTCCCAAACATCATGTACACATAACAACTGATGACTTTAGGTCACTGTACATCACCCATCATTGATTGCCTAATTTATTACAGAATTATGGCCCTTTGTTTGTCTTAGAAAGTTCCACTCTAATATTGTATAATGACCTGTTAATACATTTTTTCTCAAACATTTTCGTATTTATTGTTCCCAAACTTCATATACACATAACAGCTGAAGACCTTATGTCCCTGTACATCACCCATCATTGATTGCCTTATTTATTTCAGAATTATGGCCCTTTGTTTGACTTAGAATTTTCCACTCTAATATCGTATAACGACCTGTTAATACATTTTTTCTCAAACATTTTCGAATTTATTGTTCCAAAACTTCATGTACACATTACAACCGATAACCTTGTCTCTACATTCACCCATCATTTATTGCCTTATTTATTACAGAATTATCGCCCTTCCTTTGACTTAGAATTTTCCACTCTAATATTTTTTAAAACATTTTCGAATTGAATGTTCCCAAACTTTATGTACACGTAACAACTGATTACCTTATGTCCTTCTACATCACATATTGTTGTTGCCTAATTTATTACAGAATTATGACTCTTTATTTGACTTAGAATTGTTCACTCCATAAGGAACTTCATGTGGCTTTCACTTTTAACACTTTTCATGGATTGTTATTACACCTGACATACAGTTCACACTTGATGATATGATGTGTCTCTGCATTAATGTTTTTTTGATTCTACAATTCTTTTTACAGAATTATGGACCTTTGTTTTACTTAGAATTTATTTCACATTGAAAAAATAACTGCTATTTTAGGCATTTATTTATTCTTGATTTTGCCCAACATTGGCTATAGCAAAAAAAGCGGGAATATTCATCACCTTCAGTGATAGTTCTAGTTTTACCAAAGGTTGAAATATATTATTGGTACACTATAATCAACAATTAGTAATATGCAAAAACAGTTTGCTTTGAACTGCTGAAAAAGTATTAAAAGTAACTAATGAATCACAAGAACTTTTAAACAAATCAAGATTGCCGTATGCACCTTTAAAATTGGGTATACCTCATTCATTTCTTCAGATTTTTTCATTTCATTTCTACATATACTCACTAGTCATGTGAGCTTACCAATATATAAAGGTCAAGGTCACAGTCCAGAGTAGTTTCTGATTTCAGAGGTCAAAGCTAACATTGGGTATACTTAAATAGTCCCTAAAGCCATTTATTGTCTTCAAACCATAGTCTACAATTAAAGAGACATATGGCAATCTTGATTTTTAGCTCTACTGGCCGAGGGCTGATGCGATCACTTTTCGGCCGGCCGGCGGTCCGTCTGTCCGTCTGTCTGTCTGTTAACAATTTTATAAAATCGACATCTCCTCTGAAACCGCTTGAAGGATTTTGATGAAACTTCATCACAATGTTACTTGGGAGGGCGCCTCTCAGATTTGTGTTTTTCATGGCCGCCAGTCATCCAAGATGGCCACCATGGCTAAAATTAGGTCAAATTTAAGGAAATTTCAAACGACATCTCCTCCGAAACCACTTATTCCATTCTTGTGAAATATCATATACAAGTTCCTTGGGTTGGCCTCTATCAAGTTTGTGTTTTTCGTTATCGTCGAATAATCAGAATGGCCACCACGGCGACCCAAAGTTTACATAGAGTTATATAGGAAAAGGTTGAAAATGACATTTTCTCTGAAACCGCTTGAAGGATTTTAATGAAACTTTTTCATGGCCGCCAGTCATCCAAGATGGCCACCATGGCTAAAATTAGGTCAAATTTAAGGAAATTTCAAACGATATTTCCTCCGAAACCACTTAATCCATTCCAGTGTAGTATCATGTACATGTTCCTTGGGTTGGCCTCTATCAAATTTATGTTTTTCGTTATCATCGAATAATCAAAATGGTTGCCATGGTGACCCAAGGTTTACATAGAGTTATATAGGAAAAGGTTAAATATGAAATCTTCTCTGAAACCTTTTGAAGTATTTTGTTGAAACTTTATCACAATGATTGCCGTCTATTAAGTTTCTGTTTTTAACTTGACTGATCAGAGATCAGCAGAGCTTATGCCATGGTGCGTCGTCCGTCTGTCTGTCTGTCTGTCCGTCCGTCTGTCCGTAAACTTTTATTTGTAGCGACTACTCCTCTGAAACTACTGGATGGATATTCATTAAACTTTACAGAAATGTTGCCCATGAAGTCTAGTTGATCCTAGCAAAAATTCATGTTGATGTAAAATTCAAGATGGCCGCCTAAGCTAAAAATAGATTTTTAAAATACAGCGACTACTTCTTGAAAACTATAAGTGATATTGATATGGGACTATTTCTAAAATGATCAGCATGACATGATGTTGGTCCTTGTCAAAAATCGTTTTGATTCGACATTAAACATGGCCGCCAGCGGCCTTCTTTGTTTACATAGAGTTATGTAATGAAAACTTGTAGCGACTACTACTCTGAAACTGCTTGACGGATTTTCATGAAACTTCACAGGAATGTTGCTCTTGATGTCTAATTGATCCTAGCAAAATTTCAGGTCGGCCAGAAATTCAAGATGGCCGCCACGGCTAACAATAAATTTTCAAAAAACAAGTTTGTAGCGACTACTTTTTGAAAACTATAAGTGATATTGATATGCGTCTTTTCCTAAAATGATCAGTATGACATGATGTTGATCCTTGTCGAAAATTATTTTGATTCAACGTTAAACATGGCTGCAGCGGCCATCTTTGTTTACATAGAGTTATATAATGAAAACTTGTAGCGACTACTCCTCTGAAACTATAGTCGACGGATTTTCATGAAACTTCACACGAATGTTGCTCTTGATGTCTAATTGATCCTAGCAAAACTTCAGGTCAGCCGGAAATTCAAGATGGCCGCCATGGCTTTAAATAGATTTTCAAAAAACAAGTTTGTAGCGACTACTTCTTGAAAACTATAAGTGATATTGATATGGGACTTGTTCTAAAATGATCAGCATGACATGATGTTGGTCCTTAAATCGTTTTGATTCGATGTTGAACATGGCTGTCAGTGGCCATCTTTGTTTACATAGAGTTATCTAGTAAAAACTTGTAGCGACTACTCCTCTGTAACTACTTGATGGATTTTCATGAAACTTCACAGAAATGTTACTCTTGATGTCTAATTGATCCTAGCAAACTTTCAGATCGGCTGGAAATTCAAGATGGCCACCATATAGATTTTCAAAAAACAAGTTTGTAGCGAGTACTTCTTGAAAACTATAAGTGATATTGATATGGGACTTTTTCTAAAATGATCAGTATGGAATGATGTTGATCCTTGTCGAAAATTATTTTGATGCGACGTTAAACATGGCCGCCAGCGGCCTTCTTTATTTACATAGAGTTATATAATGAAAACTTTTAGCGACTACTCCTCTGAAACTACTCGACGGATTTTCATGAAACTTCACAGGAATGCTGATCTAGCTATCAAAAACCTATCAGTAGAGCTTCAAGGTCATTGACCTCTTGTTTGTTTCTTTTCAATAATCAAAATGGCCGCCGTGGCGACCCAAAGTTTATAAAAGGAAAAGGCTAAATATGACATCTTTACACAGCAGAGCGTCTTGGGCCTCTTGTTTCAAAACTAGTGGCATCCCATTAGTTTTTCTACATGGGTTACAGTTGGTTCAATCATTAATATTAATATTAATTATAAGAATATTATAAATATTAAATTTAAACCTATTTGTAGAATAACGAAGACACTTTGACATTTTGAAAACTCAGACTTTGATTTAATTATATGCAAGCAGGTTACAAGTTAAATGTTACTGGATGAATAAACCGAGGCGCTAATTTTAATGCTGGGTAAAAACGTACAGATTGCCATGTGTCCCTTTAATGGCAATAGTCATGCGTCATACATTTTTGAACATCACATATGCTCTAGAGAGCACCCATATGTATAAAATGATGTTTTAATTGGTATTTGTGGCATGGTCACTGAAATTCCCTATCTATTTGCACAGGTGTAAATCGTTTAATTGAAAGAAAAAAAACTGTCAGAATAAATGGTGTACTCTAACTACCAGTTATTGGAAGTTAGTTATGGCAGGCACATGCAATAGACATGAAACGGCCATGCTAAGCCCCATCTCAATGTTTAAATCAGCCAACTCGACAAGACCGTACTCTATCTATTACTTATCATACTTTTATTCTGAAAATCTTTTCCAATTTTTATACTCTCACAGATGAAGGTGGAAACGTTATCATGTTTTTTTTATCTTAATATACTATATACAGGAATACCTTGACAAACTGATGCAGCCTTTATAAAGGGTATGGAACATCAGTCGATCCTCCAGCAGGTTGTACAGATGAAAATATGTCTGAAAGTAGTGCACCTGGTGAGAACATTCCAACTAGTGACAACCTGACAACAGACAAAAATCAGGGGAGTGAAGGCAGTTCAGATAGTCAGAAGGAACCAAACCTAAAGAGGGAGCATACACCTGAAATAATTGGAAATCCATGCAATGTAGACGAAGAAGACCCTACACAAGTAGGTGATCCTGACAACAGACAAAGGCCAGATGACTGAAGGCAGTTCAGATAACGAGAAGGAATCAAACCTACAGAGGGAGCATACACCAGAGATAACTGAAAATCCTTGCAAGGTAGATAAAGAAGACCCAAAAACAGACAAAGACCAGATGACTAAAGGCTGTCCAAATGACGGGAATGAATCAAACGGACAGGGGGGGATATGTACCAGAGGCAGCCAGAAATCCATGCAAGGTGGATGAAGAAGATGCAACACAAGTAACTGAAAAACCGAACGACCAGAAGATATCTGAAGGAACTATAATATTGGGAATGCCTGAGACATCTATGTAGTTTGAACTTAACATACTTTATACTATTTTGTAATTTACATGTGATATGATGTACAAAAAGTATGTTGTGACCAAAATATATGAGTTTTAAGAGTTTGAACTGTTAAATATAATATTGATTAACAATGGTGTGTTAAATATTAATACATACATATTTTATTCATTTAAAGTATAACCCTATTGAAAGTGTATATACAATTGGAAAAAAAAAGAAGCTCTAAAGCGATTAGGATATTTTAATGGAACATTTCTGATAGTAATAAATTCACATTTTTGTCAAGTGTGTTCTAGGAATAAACAAGAAATATCACTGTAAGTGATAAATGCCCCCGAAGTGTCCTTTGACCTCTAAGTATGACCTTGACCTTGGAGCCATGGACCTGGATTTTGTACAAGACACCTCGTTTGGTTGTGGTGACCACTTGTGCCAAGTTATTTGAAAATCCGTCCAGGTATGCAGAAGTTATTGAACGGACACGATTTGACCTTTGACCTCTAAATGTGACCTTGACCTTGGGGCCACAGACCTGGATTTTGTGCGCGACACATTGTCTCGTTTGTGTTGAGCACTTGTGCCAAGTTATTTGAAAATCCGTCCATGAATGCCAGAGTTATTGACCGGACACAATTTGACTTTTGACCTCCAAATGTGACCTTGACCTTGAAGACCTGGGTTTTGCCCGCGACACGTCGTCTTGTTATCGTGATCACTTGTGCCAAGTTATTTAAAAATCCCTGCAGGGGTTGTGACGTTACGGTCCGGACACGAAATTGCGTATCTGATTTTGACCTATGAACTGCAAGTGTGACCTTGACCTTTGAGGTACGGACCTAGGTTTTTGTGCGCGACACATCGTCTTGTTATGGCGATCACTTGTGCCAAGTAATTTAAAAATCCCTGCAGGGGTTGTGACGTTACGGTCCGGACACGAAAATGCGTACCTTTTTTTGACCTATGAACTTCAAGTGTGACCTTGACCTTTGAGGTACAGACCTGGGTTTTGAGCGCGACACATCGTCTTGTTATCGTGATCACTTGTGCCAAGTTATTTGAAAATCCCTGGAGAGGTTGTGAAGTTACGGTCCGGACACGAACTGCGGAATGATGGACAGACAGACAGATGGACAGACGGACGGACGCCGCACCACGGCATTAGCTTTGCTGATCTCTGATCAGTCGAGCTAAAAATTAAAACATTTAAAAATAATAAAAAATAATAAAAGAAA
>JAWPHD010015727.1:0-53668 GCA_037043455.1 Cyrtodaria siliqua
GATGCATTTTTTTAAAAGACCCGTGTTAACAATTAATAGTTTTTGTATTTTTAGCACAATATACTCTATTATCAATTACTTCTCTGCCATTTTTTAGTAAATCTCAAATGCAAGAAACTCATCGGGACTTTAAAATTCAAAAATCGTTGTCATCTGTCAGTGTTTTTGATCACCTGAGCCGAAGGCTCAATGTGATGTTTTGGAATCACTCTTCGTCCGTCGTCCGTCCGTTGTCTGTCCGTCGTCGTCGTTATCTTTTGCTTCTGACGACTTTTTCTCAGAAACCGTTTGTCGGAATTCAATCAAATCTTATATGAATTCATTAAACTGGATTTTATAGTTGCACCAACAGCTAAGGTCATTTGGGGACATTTCAGCTTTTTATTGGTGGAGGAAGACCCCAGGTGCAAACCCGGGCATTTTTTCGTGCACGGGCGCGCACCTGAGTAGAACCACCGACGTTCCGCAAGCAAGCTGGATAACTTGATATTCATACTTAACAGTCCTGGCCCCATGGGGAATCGAACCCACAGCGGTGAGGGACATGTGATTTCAAGTCTGAGACCACTCGACCACGGACAACCCCAAGTTTATGTGAAGCATCATTATATGTTTGTTCGAATGGTGCACCTGAGGTCATAAATGCCCCCCGCAATGGGGCTTATCCGTTTCATTTAACAAATCTTAAAAAATCGTCTGCAAAAATACAAGATATAGAGCTGTGATATTTTGCATGTAACATCGTCTTATGGTCCTCTAACTAGTTTGTTCTAATGGTGACCCTGAGGTCAAATTTGGACCCGCTCCAGTGGTCACATATTAAACATAGACTTATATAGGGAAACACTTTAACAATATTCATCTCTGAAACTACAAAAGCCAGAGGTTTAATATTTTGCATTTACCTTAAGGTTATGGTCATCTACCAAGTTTGTTCAAATCGTGACTCTGTGGTCAGATTTGAACATTTCCTGTTCTGCTTCCTTTTAGTGTATTTATATTCATTCATTCATAACCTTTCCTTATTCAAAATGAATCCATACGGAACTCTATTATGCTCCGGATAAGATTTTTCAAAAAGGGGAGATAATTAAAAAAGTAGTGAAGCTAGAGTTATGGTTCCTATGAACTGCACTCCGTCTCATTATGGCTCCCCCACACAAAGTGTGGTAGGGGAGCCATATTGTTTTTGTGCTTTCTGTCTGTCTGTCTGTCTGTCTGTCTGAAGGTCTGTCTGTGTCTCAAACGATGTCCGATCAATAACTAGAAAATGGTTGGACCTAGGGTCCTCAAACTTGGAAGGATGGTTGGTCATGACAAGTAGATGACCCCTATTGATTTTGGGGTCACTAGGTCAAAGGTCAATGTTGCGGTGACATTGACTATCAAAACGATGTCCGATCAATAACAAGAGAATGGTTGGACCTAGGGTCCTCAAACTTGGAAGGATGGTTGGTCATGACAAGTAGATGACCCCTATTGATTTTGGGGTCACTAGGTCAAAGGTCAATGTTGCGGTGACATTGACTATCAAAACGATGTCCGATCAATAACAAGAGAATGGTTGGACCTAGGGTCCTCAAACTTGGAAGGATGGTTGGTCATGACAAGTAGATGACCCCTTTTGATTTTGGGGTCACTAGGTCAAAGGTCAATGTTGCGGTGACATTGACTATCAAAACGATGTCCGATCAATAACTAGAGAATGGTTGGACCTAGGGTCCTCAAACTTGGAAGGATGGTTGGTCATGACAAGTAGATGACCCCTATTGATTTTGGGGTCACTAGGTCAAAGGTCAAGGTTGCGGTGACATTGACTATCAAAACGATGTCCGATCAATAACTAGGGAATGGTTGGACCTACGGTCCTCAAACTTGGAAGGATGGTTGGTCATGACAAGTAGATGACCCCTATTGATTTTGAGGTCACTAGGTCAAGGCCGTAGGTCTGTCTGTGTCACAAACGATGTCCGATCAATAACTAGAGAATGGTTGGACCTACGGTTCTCAAACTTGGAAGGATGGTTGGTCATGACAAGTAGATGACCCCTATTTATTTTGGGGTCACTAGGTCAAAGGTCAAGGTCGCGGTGACCTTGACTATCAAAACGATGTCCGATCAGTATCTAAAGAACGGTTGGACCTAGGGTCCTCAAACTTGGAACGACGGTTAGTCATGACAAGTAGAGGGGTCACTAGGTCAAAGGTCAAGGTCGTAGTGACCTTGACTATTAATACGATGTCCGATCAATAACTAGAGAACGGTTGGACCTAGGGTCCTCAAACTTGGAAGGATGGTTGGTCATGACAAGTAGATGACCCTATTGATTTTGGGGTCAAAGGTCAAGGTTGCGGTGAAACGATGTCCAATCAATAACTAGAGAATGGTTGGACCTAGGGTCCTCAGGGTCCTCAAACTTGGAAGGATGGTTGGTCATGACCAGTAGATGACCCTATTGATTTTGGGGTCACTAGGTCAAAGGTCAAGGTTGCGGTGAAACTATGTCCGATCAATAACTAGAGAATGGTTGGACCTATGGTCCTCAACTTGGAAGGATGGTTGGTCATGACCAGTAGATGACCCCTATTGATTTTTTTTTTTTTTTTAATTTTGATTTTTTTTTTAATTTTGATTTTTTTTTTGATTTTTTATTTTTTTTTAAATATTTTTTAATTTTAATTTTTTGTTTATTTTTTTTTTTTTTTTTTTTTTTTTTCAATTTTTTTTTTTCAATTTTTGCATAAGAAGTTTTAGGGTCGGCCCTTTAAAAAAATAGGGTCGGTCGGGTTCCTTGAACCACACATATTTTTTTATGTGGCCTTACTGATAGAGATAGTAGATACAGTCACAGGGATATTGAATATCAAAACGATCTCAGATCAATAAAGAACAGTTGGACCTAGAGTCGTCAATTATGTCTGTTCGGGCGAGTGGGGGAGCCATACGTTTTTGTCCCATGGACAATAACAATTTCTAGTTATCCTTATCATTCACAGGAACTTTAATCAAGCATACTTTTTGAGTTATGCTCCGGACAAAAAGCGCACGGACGCACGGACGCACATACGGACGGACGGAAAAAGCGGCGACTATATGCTCCCCCATAATAAACAATCTAGTTACAATATATCTTATATCAAAAACTAAGGTAATAGTAAATGAAAAGAAAAAACTGTGATGGGGCCTCAATATAATGTCTCTGTGGTAATCAGTCAGCGAGAAGTAAGCAGTTAAAAAGCATGCTATCCATGACTTTTCAACGACTACAATCAGCTGGGAAATGTGTCTTTAATAAGCAAAGTACCAGCTCCACCAATCACGTCGTACTTTAAACAGAGCACCATCAATGTGATAAGGAGCCGTCCGCGAAAAACCCACGTATGGGAAACATGTATCCGATAACAATTTTATTCAAGGTATCACTCAGGATAAGATTTCGGTCTTGACCTTTAACTATCAAAAGTACAAACGTTTCAATAATCAATGGAACCAATACAGTGCGGACAACATCAATATCCTGAAATGTCTTCAAAATCCATAAAATGTAAGTTACTACAACAAGATTTACTAAGAATCTACAATTTGAACGTGTTAACTGTTCAGTCATCCAACACTGAATGGCAAAAACTGGCGTTCTACACCCAAATGAAGAGAAATTAATTATCGTCTATTCGCTTCTCACAAACGACAATAATTTCGTTTTTGAGTCGCCATGCGTCAGCATGGCTGACTCTTTTGGAATCGTGTATGCATATACTGCAATTTCTGAATATGGACTTTTTGGAGCTTTACCGTTTTCGGCAATGTAGTCCCCTTTAACTGCCTCAAATACAACTTAATTTGATAAGGTGACTGACATGAACGTTATGTATACGAGTACTATAACTACTGATTGTGAAATAATGAAATAATTGTAATTATAAACGCGTCTTTTTTGTAGATTTACCAAAATATTATGCGCATTAATACACCAATTTTCGAACGAGGAGCTTTACGCACTTCGAGAATGCACTTCGAGAATGTAGTTCCCTTAACTGCCTCAAGTATAACTTAATTACATAAAGTAACTGACATGAACGTTATATATACCGAATAATATAACTACTGACTGTGAATAATTGTCATTGTATACAGTATATACGTGTCTTTCTTGAAAAAGGAACTGAAACACTATGCGCAATAATACACGCATAAATATTTTATGAATGGATTTCAATAGCGTAGTTACCCGGATGTCGAACATCTCATTAATATTAATTCATTTGATTCGATAATGCAGCAGAAACTCGATAATTATCCATTAATTTAGAACCATCAATTTGAATATGTACACTCATTGACGAAAAATAAGCAATCAATTAACACATTTTCCGCCCCAGTTTCTAAACCAGTAAGCTAAACATGCCGCTCATGCGTGACCTAGATAACAAATTGAGAACTAAATGTCCGTAAATATTGTAGTTATTAGCTCGACTATTCGAAGAATACGAGAGCTTATGTAATCACCCCGGGGTCGGCGTCGGCGTCGGCGTTGGCGTCGGCGTCGGCGTCGGCGTCCCACATCAAGGTTTGCGTGTAAGCTGTCTTTACAAGTCTATATCTCTTACATTTCTTATCCTAGCACACCCAAATTTGGCCATGGGTTCCTTATAGCATTATCTTAAGGGCTGCATAAGCAAATTTGGTTTCTGTAACCCATGGGCTTCCATGGAACCCAAATTATGATAGCCCATAAAATGTGTCCCATTTCACATCAAATTTTGCGTGTAAGCTGTGTTTACAAGTCTATATCTCTTACAATTCTTACCCTATCACAACCAAGTTTGGCCATTAGCTTCCTTATAGCATTATCTTAAGGGCTGCTTAAGTAATTTTGGTTCCTGTAACCCCTGGGCTCCCATGGAACCCACATTATGATAGCCCTTAAAATGTGTCTGTTTCACATAAAAATTTTGCGTGTAAGCTGTGTTTACAGGTCTATATCTCTTACATTTCTTGTACTAGCTGAACTAAATTTTGGAATCGGTTTCCTTATAGTATGTTGTAAAGGGTTGGCTAAGTAATTTTGTCTTCTGCAAATTCTGGGCTCCCATGGAACTCAAATTGTGATGGCCCATAAAATGTGCAATAAAGGCAGTTCTAGGTTTGCATGTAAGCATGAATATATCTATAATTTTGGTTGGGGATTTCTTATAGCATTATGCATCTTATTCATACTTCACCCATATTGGGGCATGGGCTCCCTCCTCACCCCCCCCCCCCCCCCCACACGCCCCCACTCCCAAACCCCTCCACACCATTTTTTTTTGTTAACTTTTTTTTACATGTTTCTGTGTTGTTCTTGTCAATTCTTACACATATATGTTGCCCCCTCCCCCCACCACGCCCCCACCCCCGCCTCTCACCACCCCTCCCACCCCACTTGAAACTATTTTTTATTTTTTTTTACATATTTCTTTTTGTTTTAGTCAATTCTTACACATATATGTTGCCCCCTCAACCCCTCCCCTACCCCTCCCCTACCCCCCCCCCCCACTCCAACCCACTCCCGCCTCTCACCCCCGCTCCCCCACCCACCCCACTTGAAACTCTCTTTTATTTTTTTTAAATATTTCTGTGTTGCTTTTGTCAATTCTTAAACATGTTGCCCTTCCCCACCCTACCCCCCCCCCGCCTCCCCTACCCGCCACTCCAACCCCCCCCCCCCGCCCCCACCACACACTCGAAAATAGAATATTTTTATTTATTTTTTACATATTTCTGTGTTTTTTGGTCAATTCTTACACATATGTTGCTTCCTCCCCCCCCCCCCCGCCCCCCCCCCCCCTCCGCTTCTCTCCCCGCTCCCCTCCCCAACCCCACACACACTCAAAACTCTTCTCTTTTTTCTCTTAATATTTCTGTGTTGTTTTGGTCCCTTCTTACACATAACTATGTTCCCCCTCCCCACCCCCCATCCCCCCCCCCCTCCACTCCACCCTCGAAATTGGAATATTTTTATTTAATGTTTGTTGTTTTTTACATATATCTGTGTTGTTTTGGTAATTTCTTACACATATATGTTGCCCCCTCCACCCCCCTCCCACATACTATCCCCGCCCCCTCCCCCACACCCACCCACCCCCAACTCGAAACTCGGTATATATTTATTTATTTTTACATATTTCTGTGTTGTTTTTGTCAATTCTTACACATAAAACTTCATTATCCTGCTATTAGTTTCGTAATTGATGGTATTTCGATTGAATGTTTGTGAAACTTCCAGGCCGTAAAAGAGCGGTGTCATAGTAGTTCGGATGGTACATAATTTCGGTTATTTTTTTTTATTTTTTTTACATAATCAAATAAGAAAAACTGTCCTTTACAAATACATGTTGGTGGAAAAAATGTATATATATGTATAGATACAGATATAAAGTATATTTCTATTCATTATTTAAGGTGTAAGGAGTTCCTGGAATCCTACTTTTAAATGCATTCTAATCTAGGCTCCTAATTCTTTAACTTGTAGAAAGTGGTGACAAAAAGGAAAATATAGCCAGAGGAGGCCCTGATAGTCTAATAAAACCTGATTAACAATTTGGATCCAAGTTTGGCTCCAGTTTCACCAAGTCGGCTCTGATTATTATCGTTCGGTAAAAGTGCTAGTATTCTCCTTTGCATCGGTTATAAATTACTACGTAATATTCTATTCTAACTTATATGAAACAAAGTAGTAAATACGTCCACTGACTAGGAGCATAAAGTGATAGCAAAAAGAAAAAAAATATAGTCAGGAGGTTCTGAGTTTGATTACTACATATGTAACAAATGTGTGGTATGAAAACGAATAAAGACTAATTTCCAATAAGAAAAAAATATTGGACCTTTCCATTTTAAATCAGGGCCTGTCCATTTTCAGAAGCAACAAGCCCTGGGCCTGTCTCTGAAAATAATTGCCTGTGAGCACTGACATACACTCGAAAACCAAAACCGACGCGGTTGCAGAAAATAATTCCGTCCCAAGCATGTTTTAGTACACAAAAAATCTCATGTTCAACATTTCATTTTAATACGCCACACCTGTAAAATTTAACATAACCATTAACCTCACCAAGAGGACAGACACTGTTCAATCTTGGCGGCTCTCAGGGCCTTTACTCCTTTGATTTAAATTGTTTTCAGTGTAAATTTCAATACATCACAAATATAACTCGTGTAAGCCACCGTTTAATTTACACCGGAAGTAAATGTATTTATTTCATTATATTAACTTAAAATGAAGTAACAAGAGACATAATATACAAGCGAGTGTATGTCTTTTTAAGAAGGAAACAATTTCAAACGACATTTGTATTTACAGTTTGTGTTAATGTGTAGGAAGTTACGTTGCCATTACGTAATGCGGTCTGTACACATATCGCACCATTATTTTTCGGAACCACCAACACATATACTAATGATAAACCACCAACACATATACTAACGATAACAGTGAAAATCAGGATTATGTCCGACCGGGTAAACAAATTCTATATCAGGTGGCCTGGGTCCCGAACTATTAATAGATTTTCGCCAGAACATTTGTCCCGTGCAACACACATGAGAAGTTATGAAAATTCACGTGAAAATTCCTGCTTTTGGTTTGGTTGTCAATTATTTAAATGTAACGCCCGCTCCAAACCCCAACCACTTCCCTGCTTTCCACCACACAAAAAAAAAACCATACACTAAAATCTGAAAAGTTGGATTCTCAAGCTGCGACCACCACGAGTAGGTTAGGTATGACGTCACTGGTGTGACCACCACTGGTTAGGTATGACGTCACTCTTTAGTTGCAACTGTGGATTATTTTTCACGGACCAACGGTTGATTCGTGTGTTCGCCATTTTAGAAGAACACAGACTGTAGGAATCATCATTCTCGCCCTCGATCGTCTCTCGTGTTTGGCGCTTGGAATTATGGGGGAAAACGTAGTCCGGTCAGGTGATTTGCATATATATAGCTAGGGACCAAAACCCAGGTTTTAGGACACAATCCAGACACGCCGGACAAAAGCACCAAACTTTCCTCACATGTGTGTTTTATATTTCAATGTATTTTTAAAAGGGTCCTCAAAGGTTCGTGAATCCCTAAACGTATTAGGATTATATGCACACCGAATAACCGTACCGCGGATGAAGTCCTAAAAAATCAGGAGGTCACCTGCCGAATATCAGTGATGAATTTGAAAAATTCGAAATGACGTCAGTATTTAGGAATCATCTGTTGATTCGGGAAAAATAATCCACAGTTATAACAATAGAGTGACGGCATAGCTAAGATCATTCTGTATTCAGTCTAATGAAATCCGGAATACTGGCAACAATTGATTACAGTGTATTATCTGCCGTTATCAGTTGCTGAGTAACTATATCGATTTTGAACACACCTGAGAACAAGACCTATGACAATTAAACGTGCTGTTTATATTTAGACAAATTGATCGAATTCTTCCAAACAAGTGCGTAATTCCTTTTTAGAAACGTCAGTCAGAGTATATATGGCTGCTGGAATAACTGCATTCCGCATGCATATATATATATATATACTATTACTAAAGGTATGTTTCTCAGAATCGCGAAAAGGCATATTTATCTCGTTACAGGTATGTGATTTTAATTTGATTTGTATACATCTATGTGGTAAACATTACGTGATGTTGTCGTTTCCGGAGGAGATTCATTTAACGTAATGTATTATGAGAAATATTAAAAACATGTATCAACATAAAATTAAGGATTTTGTCCCCATTTGTGTAATCCCATTGAGATTAAAACGATAAAAAATAGAAGTCAAATAATCTTGAATACTTTTGCAGGACACTTTCTGTACACTATTTTATGTTTACACATTTTTCTAGGCAGTGCTACCCTTGAATGAATACATACTAGATAAATATGTGAATTTGTCAATACACACATGACCTTGAGTATGACATAAACTGCGTATGGATCAATACTTACTTTTATCAAGTTAGAATTTATTATTCAAGTATGGCACAGTCTATATAACAGTGTAAACATATTAAACTGCAAGTTACATGTAAAAATGTTCAAGGTTATGTGTTGCCAACCCATCTTTATTATTGAGAGTTGTAAAAAACTTGAATAAGGGTGAAAGAATTATCACAAATCGGATGATAAACAAAAAATATATGACCATTTGAAGGTTGTTCTAAAACTGATATGGGAGCCGTCATTTTGAGAAATATGAGATCATAGTTCCAAATTACCATGTATGGAATATTGATAAATATCATTTAAAGCAAAGAAAATCACTGCATATGAATGCAAAAATGGTCATAAAGCATTATTGCCATTACGTATACATATTTGTCATACAGTTGCTGTCATTTCCCCCTATAAATCAGTAAATTTTTTATATTTATAAATATTCCATATATGGTCATTTAAAACTGTGATGTCATAGCTCTAAAAATGGCGGCTTACATATCCGTTTCAACAGAACCTTCAAATGATCATATTATCTTTGTTTCGCGATTTTGATAATTCGTTCACCCTTATTCAAGTTTTTCAGAACTCTCAATAATAAAGATGGCTATGTCGCTACATTCCCTTTAATGCAAATAAAACACTTAAGTAACTTATGCATTTTTTTTTCATTTTTTAAAAAAAATAATTTATATACAGCAGCGCGTTTCAGTGGAGATATGTATCCAGTCTCATTTAAATCATTTATCACGCTACCGTACTATAGCGGAGAGTATCAAAGCGTAATTAGGATATGATTTTAATGAGATTGGATATATATCATGCTTAAATTAAACAGTACATATATTTGGAAAGACACATTCATGATTGAAGTTATTTCTTGTAACGTAGCTTACAATGAATTTTGTGACAATATTTAAAATGGTATATAAACTAGGAAAATTGCATCAGCGGTTTATTTTTTTAAAGTTTAGGCATACAAACTCGTTATGACCTTCTACTCTCGACGGTCAAACAAACGGCAGTTGAATTGGATTTTATATAGTCTCACCAACAGCTAAAGGTATATCCATGGCGACTTATACACTTATTGGTGGAGGAAGACCCCAGGTGGCCCTCCGGGCAATTTTCATGCACGCCAGGTTGGCACTTGGGTAAAACCACCGACGTTCCAACCGGACAACTTCCTCACATAAAGATTACTGGTAACATGAGGGCTCGAGGGGCAAGACGTTTTTCAAATCAGAGACTCTAATCACTCGACCGCGGACTGTAAAAATCATAGCTCTTATGGTGTTATAGTTTGTGTGGAATCTAAGGTTTAGTCAATTGAATTACAGTGTTTTTATGCAGCTTTGCGCGATTTCCTCAGAAACCTCAGCGGAAAGTGATGATGGAGTCGTGACGCATGTAGTTTCTATAGCCGTGTCCTCTATGGTAACTATGGTTACATAAAGCTATGATTCTCACAGCTAACAAGAGGCAAACAATGCCTTCATCTCACCCGCAGTGAAATTAAATGAAATGGTGTTTTACTGCCTGTCAACACATCGTGTTATTTCATATTGGTACAGAAACCCAAGAGGGCGATGCGATGAAGCTTCCCACCAGAAATGCCTCCGCCAGGGGAGCGAACCCGCGTGGTGCAGAGGTCTGTAGCTCTAAAGCGTTTTCCACTGAGCTACAGAGTCCGCAGTATTAAAGGAATATTCGTTCTACCCTAGACCCATTAAGAAATGTAACCTGACTCCACTTGTGAGTGCACAGACGGTACATGAACTCAATGGTGGCAGACTTGTAATACGGAAGAATTCCAGAATCCCACATTAAGAGTAAATAAACATGTCTATACTTTAGTCACGTTAATAATATAAGGAGTGGCAATTCTGTGTTTAACTTGCATTTATAGGTTTTAAATAATTCTTAATGATGTTCTATGAAGAAAACAATCTAAACATGCATGTTTTACAACTAGCAATATTTTTACTAATGAAGGTGGTTTTTAATTTAACTCTCTAAACTGAACTTAAATAGAAGTATTCCCGAAACGCACTCTCGGACGTCAAGAAGACTGGTACCCAGTACGAAGTAATCTACTACTGGTACCCGAAAACACACGCATGATTGAAAGGTTAAAACAACAGTAGCTATAGGTGATTCAGATGTGTATAGTTTATTTAAATGGTGTGTATAGTTTACCCTTCGTTGAACAAACAGATCCGTACAGCAATGTGTCAACCATATAATGATGTATACCAATGTTTACAATTTATAAATCATTTGTTATTTCCAGTAAAACCTACGTGTGTTTATGTAAATATGTAAACAAAAAAAAAAATCGGCCAGGATAGCATGGAGGAGTAAGCGTTTATTAAAACAGGATATACTTAAAACGGACAGCTTTAATGGAATAAGTGACATGTTTGCCGTGATGGTACCACATATTGGTATGTAAATGTGTCAGAACTTATGGCATTCTGTATTTAGTTTCGCATAATTTACATATTTAGCTTTTATTTCTATAGTGGCAGTCTTGAGTTGGTGTTTACTCTTCTTTTTAAAAATCAGATGCCTCAGAATTTCAAATACTTGCACCATTTATTCATGAAGGTTTTACTACCGGCGCTCTTCGTGGTTTAGATTGTGCCCTATATAGGGACTATCGATAAAACCTACTGTGTGTGTATAAGCGTTTATTTATCCTCGCTGTATTGCACGAAGCATTTTAGCGAGCAGACCTCGGTTTAAAGTCTCATCCGAAGGACTGGTAAGGTAGGAAATACTTTTATGAAATATTTCGTTAATTAACCCAAATTCGGTCCTGGCTGGGATTGAACGCACGATCCCTGGGTTACTAAGCCGCGATGCTAACCATTACACCACTACTGTAAACACTACGCCGGATAGAGTCTATGAAGAGAAATCTTCACCACTAAAAAAAGTTATCGGTCGCTACGCTCCCTCCCTTTCGGTTTCTTAATTGTGAAGATTTCTCTTCATAGCGTAACGACCGACCGCGGTTTCTTAGTAGTGAAGATTTCTCTTCATAGCGTAGCGACCGACCGCGGTTTCTTAGTGGTGAAGATTTTTCTTTATAACCTCTATTCTATACATAAGTCCCTTAAAAATTAAAAACAAAAATCGAGTTTTTAAGAACGTTGATTATTTAACTTCAGAGCTAATAATTGGTGAAAAAAACGTGTCCAGTTAGACGCATTAAGAAGACGAAGATAAAAGATATGCCTAGACAGAAGCAAACATGCGGGTAATTATGGTGGTTTTGTTATTTTATTTTTGTATCGCTGTACCGTGACATCACATGTGACATCACAGTTGCACAAGGTTATTAGAGTTGTATTCGGATATGTGCACGTGTTCTTCCGCGAATTAAAGGGGCACACAGCAATCTTGATTTGTTTAAAACTCACGGCGTCCCGTTAGTTTTTCCTCACAACTTGCATTTAATAATCATTAATAATAATTATTAGAACTGTTCAGAGCAAATGGTGTTTGCGTATTACTAACTGTTGATTTCTTTGCACCAGTAACATATTTAAACATCTGGAAGAATAATGAAGACAAATTTGCAAACTAAAAATGTTATTTAAGTTTATGCAGTGAAGTAAGAAGAGTCTCTTCTTACTTCACTGGTTTATGCAAGCAGTATTAAGTTAAAATGATACTGGATTAATAAATTTATAAAAATGTTCGATGAAACTTCAGGATTACGTGTCCCTTTAATATCGCTCAACTTTAGGGGCGCAATATTTATCCACGGAAGAACTAGTGCATATATCCCAATACAAATATAATAACCTTTTTATTGCATACAAATTATTAATTTCAACAAATTGGATAACGCGAACAAAGCGTAGGTTTTAACATTTTAATTTCATTAAACTCATGTATTTGAAACAAACATATGTTCCTAAAATCGCCGGAATATGCAAACCAAACATAATGAAATGAATGAAATTAAACACTACGATTTTTTTATCACTTGACCTATTTATTTCCTGTGACGTAATATATGTAACTGTTCATTGCACCAATTCCGAAAGAGTATTCAAATGAGTAGTTTCATTTACATTACACACACAATATGACTTTACAAAACGAAGTGGAGTGCGGGGTCCAGTGGTAGAGCGTCCGATTTCAGAGCGAGAGGTCGTGGGTTCGATTCTCGCCGTCGCCTTGCGCAAGATAATTATTACTGGTTCTACCCAGGAAGCCTTCGAGATTGATTAATATAAGTTGCAAGAACTTGTTTCGCAATCGATGTAAAAGAAATATGTTTAAATAAATACATGTAAATAAATAAATAAAAACAACATGTCGGATATGGGCGAATATTGACCTGACTTGAAGTAAACGGAGTTTGTCAATGCGTTTGCAAAACTCACAGTTTCACGGCTCAGGTACTACTTAATTACATAGAGATATAGATAGAATGCAGTATAGTTTATTTATATAGTCTCTCTTAACTTGTATAACAATAATAGTATAATCTGACAAAACCGTTAAATGAGTGACATAAAAGGTTGAATAGTGTACATGTATCTTCCGCTGTTCAAAGGGGGCGGCACGGTGTTGGGATGGTGTCCAAATGGTTTGATATAGAGTCCTTAGCCCACAAATATCCAAAACCCGTTAAAATGTAAATACTATTTTATTCAAGTAATCAGTGAGATTGGACAACATGCACTGCCTATGTAGGACCTCTCCTGAAAAAAGAACTCATTTTACTAAGTACATTATATTTAGTAACATGAGTTTTGGATAGTTGGGGCTTAGGACTCTATACCAAACCATTTGGGTATGGTATAGAGTCCCAAGCCCCCAAAAATGGTGTCCGAATTGAAGTGTTTCTACTCTACTTGAAGATCCTCATAAAACATGGGTAATGTTAACCCTGTACACGTTCATAAAACACTTAATGAGAGTATGAGCATATATACTGAAACGCAAAAGAAACGCAACTCGGGAATTTCCGCTATATATTGTATATACTGCACCTTAATTCCACATAATATTCCAAAGAAACCCCAAGATGTTTTGTAAAAAAAATTGCAGTTAATTAGAGAAAGGACACAACTGTGATGTTGTAGACGTTTTAATCAGACTACACCTTATAACAAGAAATTCATAAATGTTAAGTTCCTCTTTAAAAAACTGAGCCAGTTCAGTACTGTATTTAACGTAAAGAGTTTGCACAATTGTGCATCCTAAGTTTGCTCACATGCTTGAGCCAAACGCGTACTCCGTCAATAATGAAACTTTGAAGCAATTCTATTTGCTGTGTTAAGTGTTGTTTTAGTATTGTTTTCCGAAAAGATAGTCTTACATAGCCATGACAGCAGCATATTATATATACAATATATAGCGGAAATTCCCGAGTTGCGTTTCTTTTGGGTTTCAGTATATGAGTATCACCACGGAACGTTGCGGTTTGAAATAAGTAAATCATATATATATATGATATATATAGTGTCTTGATTGTGTTTAATGCATCAATGAATGTTGATTTCAATGTGACTAAGTATCAGTCATGTATAATTTAACCGAGAGTCGGAAGTTACAGTTTAAGTTTAATAATATTTTGTTGCAGATATGTTGCAATACATCAATTCAACATCACAATATTCATAGCAACATATGCAAATGGATTGAGCTACAAGTTATTATAACATTCGTTACAGTTCTCTCCATGGAAGTTACATAGATCCGCATTTGCTAAACTTTGATGTGGAGTTGCTCCACTTAGAATTGTTATTAGACGATATGAGAGATTGGCTGAACATGTTAGATTATGTCCGTTTTGTAAATGTTGAACGAATATCATGTATTATTTGTTTGCCCACTGTACGCTGATAGAAGAGAGGACATTTTTAATAAATTTAGAACTATTGATATAATGTTTGATACACTATCGTTTCTTTTTACCTTTTCTTTTATGATTCGATACTGTACCAAAATCTGTTTTTTAATTATTAGGAGAATATAATACTGAAACGAAATCGGGAATTTCCGCTATATAGTGTATGTACAACATCACAGTTGTGTCCTTTCGCTAACCATGTGCGTAGCGTGGCATACTCCCTTACTCCTTGGAGTAACTTGGAAAATAAAAAAATAATAATCCTAAAAAGTTGAAAAATGAAATAAAAATTAGAGGATGGGCGGAGTGTAATGGTGGAAAATTACTTTTTTTTAGCGTAAAACGTCTATATTCCGAACAAATATCGCTTATACGAGCACCATTTTGGTCCAGAGAAGTATTAGGAGTATGTTGAAAACAGGCCACGCTATGCCCCTGCTAACTAACTGCCACATTTATTTTTAAAAAACATCTTGGGATTTCTTTGGAATATTATGTGGAATTAAGCGTGCAGTATATACAATATATAGCGGAAATAGCGGAGTTGCGTCAGTATATTTCCTCATAAGTATAGTAGATCTTATGCAATGTGTTTATATACCTGTATATAATGAACGTTGATGTATTTTAAGTATTTGACTGATTTTTATCAATGATTGAGCAAGTTATGTTTATTAAGACATATTTTAATTTGCGTGTATTGTGAGTTTAAAGAGCTGTCGCCCCCGGACGCGTATTTACAAACTTAGTTTTGTAAATGGTGTTTTAATTAATTTTAGGTTAGTAATACATCTTTCAAATGTATTATATAATCAAGATTAACACTGGTTGCTTGAGGTCTCACACCTCTTTTATCTCCTCTGAAAGCTCACGGCTCACGCACCTAGAGACAAAAGGAAAACACAAAATAATTCTATCTTTTTCTCCATTTTAAGCAATTTTTAATTCGGGAAAAAAGGGGGTTCTTTGCTTTAGCATACATCTGCAGTGTAAAAAACAGATGCTACAGAAAATCCCATGTTGACATGAAGTGTTTGACCGAAGCACCACATGTTCAGCTAGATAGTGTATGAATTTCGTATTTTTCGTAGGGGTCACATACACATGGGATATTAAATAATTTTTTTATAAATTGCAGATATTGAAGATTTTAATCCTAAAGACATGTTGTAAATTGTGTTTATCTTTATGCCACGAACAAAAACGTTACAATGGGACTCTAATGGGAAAATGAATTGTGGTGTGAGACGTTAACGCATACGAATAGTATATTAAGGAATATAATATATGTATGTGTTTTGCAATGCAAACGCATTAATATATCTCTTACTATAGTCTCATTTACCTCCAATTGGAGGTACTGTTTGATAATGAAAAATGTATATTTTCTGTTGTATACCTAAATAAAGAACTAAATACTTTATAAGTCAACAACAGAAGGAAATCATAAAACAAAACAAAAGAATTTAATTGAATTGGATTTTATAGTCGCATCAACAGCAGAGGTCATATGACGACTTTCCAGCTTCCACTGGTGGAGGAAGACCCCAGGTGCCCCTCGGCAATTTTTGTGAGAGATCGAACCCACAGTCGTGAGGGGCAAGTGATTTCAAGTCAGAGACTCTAACCACTCGGCCACGGAGGCCCCACAAAAAACACAATCAAGGCTTACATATATATATATATATACATGTTACTATACAGGCCCGTACCCAGCCCTGAAATTTAACCGAGGCAATTCCCTTCCAAGCGAGGTCCGAGGACATGTCACATACCCGGAAAAAGAAGTTTTCTACATGTAATTTGGTGCATTTTAATGCATTTTCG
Organism: Cyrtodaria siliqua; assembly: GCA_037043455.1. Classification (NCBI taxonomy): domain Eukaryota; kingdom Metazoa; phylum Mollusca; class Bivalvia; order Adapedonta; family Hiatellidae; genus Cyrtodaria; species Cyrtodaria siliqua. Next base: position 16,679 of record JAWPHD010015727.1, read on the forward strand.
GGCCAGATTTTCAGTTTTAAGTCAGACAAATATATCCAAACCTACTTCAGTGATTTTTATTTGATATTCCATTAGAATACCTAAATCAGTGTTTGATACCTTCCCAAAATTCTACCGAGGCAACTGCCTCGCTGTGCCTCGGCGTACCTACGGGCATGCTACTATGACATACAAACATAAAAGCCCGTACATATACGCGAGGACCTGAACAACGCCTCATTGAAAATAACCAAAGAGTATTAACCTATGTGAGTATATATCATACATAATTCTTTGCAAAAAGGTACAAAATACGTTGAAGAATTAATAATAGTTATAGATAACACTAAATGACAAGACAAAATTATAACATGGACATAAGCAACAGATTCAATATACATGTATGTAGATAAACAATTTTTTTTTGAGACTTTAATTCTAGAAATTAAAATTCAAACAAAAGAGTAACATGTAAAAAGAAAATAGAATTAAATAAAGAAAGCGAACTTTTAAAACAAATAGAAATTTAGGAGAAAGATTGATTGATTGAATTGGGGTTTTACGGCGCACCAACACAAGTAAGGTTATATGGCGCCAAACAGGGCATGCCAGGCTCATCTTCCATTTACATCTAGATAAAATACGGAGAATGGGCCTAGAACCTTCTAACCTGCAGAACAGCAGAGTTGCTGCAAATTCTATTGTAGACACTCCATTTACGATGGAGCCACGTTTCCACATTTGCATATGCGGTGTCAAAAAAGAAATACAAACAAATTAAAAACTACTTGAAGAAAAAAAAAAGGAACAATTATTTGAAATTCGTAAACTAAAATTACAGGGTGTTTTTGTAAAGTCTAAAACGACATGGATAAACGAAAGTGATATTTTCCTTTTATTTTCCTTTACAATTTGTGTTTGATTTATACGAGTGTATACGAGTGTTTTTTGCAATCTCCACACAGAGTTATCGTTCCTTGCACTCACATTATCTCTGCTAACTACTAAATTACAAGATTTTGGTAAAACCTGTTAAATTGGAATATGTTTGCCTGAAAGTTATTTATGTAATTGAATGTTGTTTAAAACGGCTCATCAACACATTATAGGTTATTTAGAGCCGCCCCAGAGATAGGGGATGTCTTGTGTAAATATAATTTTCAGAATATCTGCAAATTAGATGTTGCAAGATTTGAAATAATGCATGAAAACAAGTTAGTTTTAATCGAGACTACTTTACTACAAAAATAATACATACTTAGGTCTCCTCAATCGATACGCATATGCAAACATTTCAAACCGAAGCTCGATAGCAGAAAATGACTAAAAAAACGAACTCATAGAAATTTATTTTGAAAATATTGAATATAGGTCTATATTTTATCTTAAAGGATTTATTATAAACATCGTCATAACTTTTTGTGAATAATCACGTGACCTAACCGTTCGCCCTACTTTCTTTGACGTTGACAGAGATTGGTGTTTTTGGTTGACTGTTTTGTGAATGCTGCATTTTCTGTTCGACTTGTATGCTTTTTTGGTTGAACTATAAATGTGTCAGATGTACTACAAGCATACCCGTTTTGTTATTCACGCTTCTTGATCGAGTACTCCCCTTAGTGGTTGCCGGTGTAGAATACAACCGCTGCAATCTCACAAACACACCGTCACATGCAGAGGGGTAGGACCCCCATCCACCCCATTCATATTCATTTTTTCATTTTTATCATGCTCACTCAAAGTTGTGTCTTTGTCATGACACCGCGTATGCAAACGTGGAAACGTGGCTCATGGAGTGTCTGCTATAGAATTTACAGGAACTCTGCAGTTCTGCAGGTAATATGGTTATAGGCCCATTCTCCATATTTTATCTTGATGTAAATGGAGGATGAGCCTGATTCCTGTTTTGGCGCCATATAACCTTTCATGTGTTGTTGCGCCTTTAAATGCGTACTGTTTGGTTGACTCTGGTATGTGAATGTGACATTACATTTCCTGTTCAATCTCTGTACCTACGTTGGTTGTTAATTATACATGTGTGTCAGATGTACTGCAAGCATCCGTATGATCGAGTATAAAGATCCGACGTTTATAGTCGTCCATTAAATAACTAATTAAGTCGTCTGTATGCTTGCTCCAGGTCAGGAATCACAGCGAAAACCTGTCATAAACTGTCACATATATATATCAACGTGTAGCCCACGATTATATAGGTGTGATTTGTTTTGTTTGCGTGTATGGTGTTTTACGTCATTTTCAATACATGTAAGGTGATATATGACGGTCGATCTTTTGTGGTGGAGGCCGACCACCCACTTTTCCTGGGTAGAACCAGTAATGAACACCTCCCGCCAGACGATGTTGTGTTTTGTTGTATATACATTTGCGACTTGATAGAACTTCATATTTTTCGCAAGACGGACCACTTTTTAAATGGAGGGGTGTATTCTGTAGATGATTATATTTATCAATACATTTCGAACTCTATGCATCCCCGTTTCCTTACTGTGTTCCGTTGGGTATATATATATAGCGCACACATAGACAATAAAATAATACTGAGTTAGTATTTCACAGATAGTAATAAACAGAGAGGAAACTTCATATATCTGAAATTAGCCAGAATATCACGTGGCATACTTTTAAAATTGTTCCAAATAATTGTGTTAACTTTAATGCAAAATTCCCCCACGGTCAAGTTTTAAGCAATACCGTGCTGCGTGTCCTAGTGGTAGCACTACCTCCTCGCATGTGGAAGATCTTGGGTTCAATCCTCGCCGCATAATACCCAAAGCGTCATGAAAACAATACTATTGTCTCCATTGTTTGACATTTAGCTGAGGAGTTTGTGTGTTGCTCCGGAGCACACGCAAGGTCAAACAGTGCTCTAGAGACTGAGACTGGCAGAGATCAAAACATACCAAAGTCAAATAATGCCCTAGAGACTGGTGGTGAAAAACATACCTAGTCAAACACACTGGTACAGAACTAAAGATACCTAAGTCAAACAATTTAAAGGGGTTGATGCACTATTTTCAAACAAGGTTTATTTTAAAAGACTCTGAAGTACTTGAAAAAAGCTGAAATAATTATCAAAATGCCATGAAAAATAAAGAAGATTTGACCCATTAAAAATTTGTTAAAAAACACAATTGGAGGCGGTCATCTCGGAACGATGACGTCATCTGCCTTTTTATCATATATGGCATAAAGCAAAGAAAATCAATGCAAATGAAATATAAGCATACAATTTATACATTTTACATATTTATATTTATTTTTGATCAATTTGCAGTGGTTTTCTTTGCTTTAAAATGGTTTTTGCCATGTTTGGTAAAAAGGCGCGATGACGTCAATGGAGTGTGTCCGTTGATGTTGTACGGGCTTTTGATAATGCTTCTCCTGCAGAGTGATGTCGAGTATCTGGCACTTATATAAGTGAAATTATATCTGCCAGTCATCTCCCTACTTCTCTAGAACCCTAGGTCACGTTGTAGCTGGAAGGCATCCTCCACTGAGCGGATGGTATGGTACAGTATTCAGTGGAGGATGCCATCCAGCTAGTGTGACAGTCCTGTTGTATAATTTGGTTTTAGATATACACGTACGCTTGGCTATATTCACCACTGGTACACGTTACAAGTATGTCAATTATGTGACAACATTATGCATTGCCCGACATGTCAAACTAGGGTCATAAGTCATAACTTAGTCTGGACAGTACAGTAAACGATACCAGTTAACAGTAACTTTTGTACATCGTCCACCAATTACGAAAAAGTCGTTCACTGTGAAAACGTTTGCATGCCCAATATATAATAACATTATGAATGTATAGCAAGTGTTTTAAGTTACCAAATTACATACAACTTCCACTAAGTTACTTTTGGACAGTAGTCATAGGATCTCTAATATTGAGACGTTAAAAACTACATTAGAGAGGACTGTAACTTGTCAAAGAATACTCGGATTACCTTTTGGGAGTGAGTTGTGTTTCGTGAAATTTAATTGGATTATTTTATTTGAAATATTTGGATGTCCTTCACCATTTTCTCATAAAGGCGAGCTTTGAAGCTGGTAGAAAATCCATAACCCGGGGTAAATTAAAATATACTGGATACTTTACTTCCGATAGTTTTTGGTATTTTGGATCATTTTGTCTCCTTGGCCTAAATACAATATTTTTTGAATAGTCCCCGGATGCTGGAACATTTTGAAAACAATCCAGCGAAGATGAATTTTAGGCATACAGTTAGTGTTATGGTTATGATAAACGTTGCAAGAGTTTTAGAAGCGTTGGTCCAGCGGCATAGCTAAAATACAGATTCTGAGTTTGGGTGCAGGACATTTCGTACCCTGGACGTTTCGTACCCAAATTGGGTGCAAAACATAATCATTCAATTTTCGCGACAAAATGTTTTCTGTTCGAAGACAATTACACTTTAATTGAAATATATATATATACACGTTTTCATTTGCCGTGACGAAAGTCCGTGGAGCTATTGTCATGACCCCAGCCAGGGTTTGTATAGTCATAGGCGTATATATTTTTCCCCTTTTCTGAGAAAAAATTCCCCATTTCTTCAATGTTGTTTCTTAGTTAAATTTAGTATTAAAGTGAATGTTAAGCGACACAGCCAAACCATTTTTATTATTAAGAGTTCTGAAAAACTTGAATAAGGGTAAAAGAATTATCAAAATCGGATGATAAACAAAGAAGATATGATCATTTGAAGTTTCTGTTGAAACGGATATGGAAGTGGCCATTTTGAGAGCTATGACATCACAGTTCTAAATATATATGGAATATTTATAAATATGAAAAATTAACTGATTTATACTAAGTGGGGAAATGACAGCAACTGTATTAAAAATATGTAATAGTTAATGGCAATAATGATTTATATGACCAGTAAAAAATGCATTTATTGGCAGTGTTTTCTTCGTTTTAAATGGTATTTATCAATATTCCGTGTATGGTAATATGGAACTATGACGTCAAAGTTCTAACAATGGCGGCTCGTTTTAGAATAACCTTTAGATGGTCATATCTTTTTTGTTTATCATCCGATTTTGATAATTCTTCCATTTTTTCCCAAGTTTTTCAGTTTGTTTGGCTGTGTTGCTACATTCCCTAAAAAAACTGCGACTTAATACATATAAAAAAACTACGATCTTTCTTTTTTTTAATATTTTAACTTTGTTAAAATTCTCCCTTTTTCCAATTCACGTCGAGTTTTTTCCCCTCTAAAAGGCCCGTCCCCCTTCCCCCAAAAGTAAAAAAAAAACACTGGCATATCAGGGTTCTCCAAGAGCACTTATACGATGGCGGGCCGCCACGCTATCAACAATACCGCCATGCAAAACAAGCGCCGCCACGTAAAAATCATCAAGTGTCACTTTAAAAAAATAGATATTTTTTTAGCAGACTTGAAGAAGAACATAAAGGGCTTTTACCAGAAATTCATCTGGACAAAAATGGGCCTGTGCAAATGTAGGAATTGACGCAACAAACACCATAACGTAACCTGAATCTGGACCGATTTGGTACTCTGTGGTTACATGTAATATGACTCGGACGCTTGTCATCCAGTATTCAACAATAAAGCAAGCGCCTCAGTCGTATTGACCGAACCATATAGGGGAGGTAACTCTCCTCCAACAATCGGGTGTCGCTGTCAAAATGGCATAAAACCCCCCGCAAAATAACGGATTTGCACCGCCACTCTATAATTTCTAGACTTGGAGAACCCTGCATATACTGCGAAAAATTCAATAACATCTATATGTTTAATAATGTAAATATATCTAAATTTGCCATGAATGTGATATTAAATTGAAGATTAATTATTTATTGATTAGGTAAGAGCATTTATTTAGAGTTGTGTTTTATTGGAGATATTTTTTAAAGGACTACTACTGCTCACAGAAAATTATTTTAAGAGACAGGCCCAGGGCTTGTTGCTTCTGAAAATGGACAGGCCCTGATTTAAAATGGACAGGCCCTGATTTAAAATGGAAAGGTCCAATATTTTTTTCTTATTGGAAATGTGTCTTTATTCAGTTTTATAGCACACATTTGTTACATATGTATTAATCAAACTCAGAACCTCCTCTGTCTATATTTTTCTTTTTGCTACCACTTTATGCTCTTAGTCAGCGGACTTATTTACTAAATACGTTAGAATAGAATATTACATAGTAATTTATAACCGATGCAAAGGAGACTACTAGCACTTTTGCCAAACGATAATAATCAGAGCCGACTTGGTGAAACTGGATCCGATCTTGGAGTCAAATTTTTAATCAGATTTTATTAGACTATCACGGCCTCCTCTGGCTAATTTTTCCTTTTGTGTCACCACTTTCTACAAGTTAAAGAATTAGGAGCCTAGACTAGAATTCATCTATAAAAAAAAATCCCCAAAATCACTTTTACTTGATTTCAAGATCCTCAAGACAAATACTCCCATGTGTATTGTGATTCCACAATACACATGGGAGTATTACCACAATACACATGGGAGTATTACCACAATACACATGGAAGTATTTGTCTTGAGGATCTTGAGATCAAGTAAAATTGATTTTGGGGAATCACAATACACATGGGAGATTTTTTTTTTTAGACAGGCCTGATGGGCTCCTTGTCTGCAAAATGAGACAGGCCCAGAATAAATTTCGAGGATCCCCGGGCGTCGGGCTATCCTACTTTTTGAGGACTGAGTAGGGTGTACGGTCTGAAATTACACGTTTTTTGGTCAACCTCATGACATGTCACGGGGTGCTTTGGTGTGCTTGGTTAAATTTGATTAATTCTTCAACCCTTTCATATTTGGTATGTAGCTTGTTTGGGAGGAAGTCTTTGCAATGAACACCCTCCCACTTGTCGGTTTGTGATTTTTTATTTTTCCAGACTGAAGCTGCAGTGTAACACTTCAATACCCTTACCCTCCCCACCCACACACCATTCTCCCAAGTTCTCTGTTCCCTGTTTTTGACTTTGCCCCACAGAAGGTCAGCGCTGTTGTCTTCTGAAAACTCATGTTATAAATATAATCCACTTTTAAAATTCCATTTAAGATAAGCCTCAAAAACAAGCTGACTCGTCGAGATTTCCAGATCTAACTGTTCATAAAAAATTATTAAAGTAAGCTCTCCAGCCAACAACAGCCAAATTTTACAACATATGTACATCGTATCTAAACCTACTGACGACGAGGTTCATGTATACATGTATATGCAACTTACATGTTTTGAGAATCAAAACTTTATAGACAAAATATTAGTGGCTGTCATCAACCAGGCCAAACCGAAAAACTGGAGCGTCAAATTAAGATATACCAACTCATAGTTCATTTTATGCAAATTCAGTCACGGGGTATTTTAAAGAACCCATGATAAACCTAAACTTTTAATTGGCATGTATACATTATTATATGACCTGAACACATGGATAGAGTTATGATAAACGTTTTTCTAACTTGTAATTTTGGCATTATTTGGCAGGTTAGTTTCTTTAAACCAAAGGTAACATGCCGCTTCATTTAATGCATATATGCAGATTTCATATGAAACTGAAGCATGGTTACTTCATCAAGTCTTGATATGAGGGTTAACTCTTATATTTTAATTTACACCAATCATTCTTCCATTTCTCCTCCAGTCCTTTTAACAACCCAGTAAATTATTCAAACATCATTAGCATCCTGGGAAACTTACTTGATGATGAAACCAATCATGTCTGCATTATCTTTTAAAGGCAGAATATGCTTATTACAGGGTTCCCACGGGACCTTGAAATCCTTGAAAGTACTTGAATTTGAAAAAAATAATTCAAGGCCTGGAAAGTGCTTGAAAATCTGATAAGGTACTTGAAAGTCCTTAAATTCTGGATTTTTGCTGTTCATCCCAAAAATGGCTATTGGTTGTGTGTTTCTAGAATATTTGTTGCTGTTTTCAGATGGCATAAACCATGTCCTTGAATTTTGGAAAAAGGTCCTTGAAAGTCCTTTAAAAGTCCTTGAATTTGGCTTTCCAATAAGGCTGGGAACCCTGTTATTAACACATAAACTGAAACAGTTGACGAAGCACTCAGAAGCGTTACAACTTACAGAATTACTCTAACAAATAAACTGAATAAAATTAAACTGTACCCACTATGCCGAATAAATATGTGTATTACGCAGGGTTCGACACTAACGCTAGTCCGCTAGTCCTGTGCCCACCTGTTTTTCAGGAGGACTACCTAAACGTGAAAGTTGGCTAGTCCATCGGACTAGTAATTTTTCGAGCCCCATTATAGATATTACGGCCGTAAAATACACATTCCTAATATATAGGCCAGGGTCACGCGATTTGGCGAAGTCGCTTAAAACTTCGCTATGATTTGGCCGACTTCGCTTTTTATCCATGTGGAGCGAAATTTGTGTCGCCGTCAATTTCGGTAAATTCAAATGCGATTAACCTCATAATTAACAAATCCCTCTAAATTACACAATCAGCGCATGTTTCACAAGTACCTTATTTAATCCCATTACCGATTGGTTTATAATCATCGGCACAGTTGTAAAGAATCTTTGCGGCGGTCGTCAATAAGCAAAAGTGTGAACTTCTATTGTGTGTTTTACTGAGGGCTAATTATGAAATAAAGAAATGTGTTTGCTATAAAGCGAGTTTGTTTGTGATTGTTTTATAGACGAGAGAAATCAGCGGAAATGTATTGGATCCTATGATTAGTCATAGCCATCAATAACTTATCTATGTCTATGGATTAGGTAATGAGTTTGTGTTTTGTTACTCATTGCGGGTATGAATGAAAAATAGGTTTTGGTAATTGTCGAATAATAAGTATTTTTCAATGAAAATGAAGATCAGAATAATATTGCGTTCGATCAATATGTGTGAAGTTGGTTAGGGCAGAAAATGCATCTAAATCTCACTTTGGTCAAAGACGTAAAGAGCTGATGAAAGTCTGCCTGGGGACCAGAAACCGAAAAAAATAAAGTTTTACGATTTCAGTTTGTATCTTCAAGACGAAAAGCGTTTTTGACACTGTTCACTTTGAAGTTTGTCTCCTGTTATACACCTATTTTGTTTTTTTGTGCTAAATGCACCGTTCTCTTGGAAGGACCATCTAGTTCTCAGGAGGACTACTAGATTGTTAAAGTCACTAGTCCTCCAGACTACCCGTTTAAAAAAGTTAGTGTCGAACCCTGTTACGCTGTGTCCGCTACATGCTGCGCCGACGCTAAACACAATTAACACAGGAAGTGTGCAGATCCAAAAAGGTTTATTTATAGAACATGTAATGTTTATGTAAACACAAGAGTTAAAAAGTCAGCGTGCCTTTTTAACGAAGCGTACGTTTCTAATCAGTTGTTTCTATTAACGGCTGGATACATCAGGGGATTTAATGCAAGTTTGACAGTAATATTATACACAAATACTTGACACAAGTCTCTATCATCTCCGTTAAGGTTAACAATAAGCATATTCTGACTTTAATAAAGTTTTCTTCAGCTGTATACTATAATATACATGTCAATATAATTATGTTGAACCCTGCAATTACATATATACCTTTTATTTTTTCACTTTTTAAGTTTATACCTAAAACTCATAAGAATGATGTCTTGATTTTTTTCAGTCATTAAAATTAATTATAAGAATAGTATAAAGCAATTTGTTTTTGTATATTATTAACTATTGATTATATTATTAAAGTATAAAATATTGATCCTTTGCATACATCTATTATTTATACAGATCTGTTTCAGATTTTGATGTTATTTCAATTATATTTCAGAATGAGACTAAATGCTCTCTACGAGTACGTAGAGAAGAAAATTGGAAATGCGTTTGCCAGATACGGACGCTATGTATCCCATCATGCCTGGAAGATCCTGATAATCTCCGTCATTGTCAACGGGGCGTTGGGTGTCGGGATGATCAAACTCAAGGCTGACACCAATGCTAATAATGTTTATTTACCACAAGGTATGCGCACATGTTCTACATCCCCTACGTGGTCTTTTGTTTCATAATAAGAACGAGCCTTGAAGGCACATGGATCATGGTTCTCAAGGCTTGTCAAAGAAAAGGCAAGCTGTTTGTATCCCACTGGGGTTGGCGTCAGTGTTGGCGCCTGCTCTGGCGTTGGTTAAGATTTTACGGTAAGCTCATATGTCTGAAACTGCCTAAAGAAATTCAACGAAACTTCAGAATGTATTCATTTTCATGAAAGGAACACAAGTGCCATAACCTGAGAATCTAAAGATATTTTCAGAATAATTTCTGAAGATTTAGAAGCCAATATATATATTGGCTACTGCTGGCGTCAACATAGATACATATAGACATACTTACTATTCTTTCCATAGAACACAAAGTCTTACATAAAGACGTATTATTCTTTCTACAGAGACACAGTCTTGCATAGATACTATTCTTTCTATAGGGACACAGTCAGGGGCGTAGCGTGATCAAAATCTCAATTAAAGGGGTAGGTGCTGGTGGGGATCCGGGGTGAAATTTTTAAAAAATAAACGTTCGTATGTGACTTCTGGTGCATTTTAGGGTCAGGACGAAAGATTTAAATCCTGTCGAAAATACCATTATTCCTTAACATTTCAATCACCTTAGAACTGAAAATTATGGCTCACCTTTTTATTGTTTTTTTTTTAGCCTTTGTTTGAAAAGTTTACTCACGTGAGTAAATGAGTATGGCATGCTACACGCCTGACAGTCTAGCATAGATACATACTATTCTTTCTATAGAGACACAGTCTAGCATAGATACATACTATTCTTTCTATAGAGACACAGTCTAGCATAGATACATACTATTCTTTCTATAGAGACACAGTCTAGCATAGATACATACTATTCTTTCTATAGAGACACAGTCTAGCATAGATACATACTATTCTTTCTACAGTCTAGCACACGAGAAGGTTCTAGATCTCTGCATATTTTTATCTCGATGAAAACGGAGCGTGAACCTGGAATGTTCATTCCTGTTGGCGCCATATAACCTTTTCATGTTGGAGCGCTGTAAAACCCAATTTCAACTCAACTTACATAGATGCATATAATTCTTTCTATAGGGACACAGTCGAGGAAAGATCAAGCGAGAGTTGAAGGCATGTTCCCTGATTTGAGTGGCTCCAACTACAACAGTCTTCAACTGGCCACTTTGGGAGCCTGGGCCAAGGTCATAATAAGGTCGAACACCGGAAACTTGCTGAGCCGCGTGACGATGATGGAAGTGAAAGCCCTTGATGATGTTATACAAAATATAACAGCAATAGCAGACGATGGATCTGTTATTACGGTAAATAACTCTACGATATTTATTTGAAACTTTTATAACTCTGTCATAACTTCTAGTGTATTCAAAATGATAAATATATATACATATATTCAATAGCATAGATTGAAATCGACATCACAAAATACAAATGTAAATTTCAAAAAAAAAAATGGAGCCATTGAACATTAGATGCACAATCAATTCAATACATTCCCCCTCAGTTTTCGTGCAAAATCATCAACCTCTGTCAGGGCACGAAAATTCCGCTAGCCATGACAAGTGCTCATTGATGCAGGACGTGTAGAATTTCAGATAAATTCTTGAATTTTTTTTTAATTTGACCATTCAAAAGAGAAACAAATTTTCCTGCCCTGTCTGTATAAGTGAAACGTATTTTAAAAAAAAATTAAGCAATGTAGATCTGTGCTTTTTGTATGTTTACTATTAAATTATTTCAAAATTTCAAAGATTCAGCTCTGCAAATAATCCTCAAGGTTAATTAATGAATTAACATTCTTAAACCTCACCAGTCGTACCTCTGATTAAACCCATGCATGCATGTGCAGTAGGTATTTTAGAGCAGACTGTCAAGTTATAATTAAACAGTTATTTTTAGCTCTACTGATCAGAGATCAGCAGAGCTTATGCCGTGGTGCGGCGTCCGTCGTCCGTCTGTCCGTCCGTCTGTCCGTTAACTTTTATTTGTAGCGACTACTCCTCTGAAACTACTGGATGGATATTCATAAAACTTTACAGAAATGTTGCCCATGAAGTCTAGTTGATCCTAGCAAAAATTCATGTTGATGTGAAATCCAAGATGGCCGCCAAAGCTAAAAATAGATTTTTAGCTCTACTGATCAGAGATCAGCAGAGCTTATGCCGTGGTGCGGCGTCCGTCGTCCGTCCGTCCGTCTGTCTGTCTGTCCGTCTGTCCGTTAACTTTTTTTTTGTAGCGACTACTCCTCTGAAACTACTGAATAGATTTTCATGAAACTTTACAGAAATGTTGCCCATGAAGTCTAGTTGATCCTAGCAAAAATTCATGTTGATGTGAAATCCAAGATGGCCGCCAAAGCTAAAAATAGATTTTTTAAATTCAAGTTTGTAGCGACTACTTCTTGAAAACTATAAGTGATATTGATATGGGACTTTTTCTAAAATGATCAGCATGACATGATGTTGGTCCTTGTCGAAAATCGTTTTGATTCAACGTTAAACATGGCTACCAGCGGCCATCTTTGTTTACATAGAGTTATATAATGAAAACTTGTAGCGACTACTCCTCTGAAACTACTTGACGGATTTTCATGAAACTTCACAGGAATGTTGCTCTTGATGTCTAATTGATCCTAGCAAAATTTCAGGTCGGCCGGAAATTCAAGATGGCCGTTACGGCTAAAAATAGATTTTTAAAAAATAAGTTTGTAGCGACTACTTCTTGAAAACTATAAGAGATATTGATATGGGACTTTTTCTTAAATGATCAGCATGACATGATGTTGGTCCTTGTCGAAAATCGTTTTGATTCGACGTTAAACATGGCTGCCAGCGGCCATCTTTGTTTACATAGAGTTATATAATGAAAACTTGTAGCGACTACTCCTCTGAAACTACTTGACAGATTTTCATGAAACTTCACAGGAATGTTGCTCTTGATGTCTAATTGATCCTAGCAAAATTTCAGGTTGGCCGGAAATTCAAGATGGCCGCCACGGCTAAAAATAGCGACTACATCTTGAAAACTATAAGAGATATTAATATGGGACTTTTTCTAAAATTATCAGCATGACATGATGGTTATCCGAGTCGAACATTATTTTGATTCGACGTTAAACGTGGCTGCCAGTGGCCATCTTTGTTTACATAGAGTTATATAATGATAACTTGTAGCGACTACTCCTCTGAAAATACTTGACGAATTTTCATGAAACTTCACACGAATGTTGCTCTTGATGTCTAATTGATCCTTGCAAAATTTCAGGTCGGCCGGAAATTCAAGATGGCCGCCATGGCTAAAAATAGATTTTCAAAATACAAGTTTGTAGCAACTACCTCTTGAAAACTATAAGTGATATTGATATGGGACTTTTTCTAAAATGATCAGCATGACATGATGGTTATTCAAGTCGAATATTATTTTGATTCGACGTTAAACATGGCTGCCAGTGGCCATGTATGTTTACATAAGAGTTATATAATGAAAACTTGTAGCGACTACTCCTCTGAAACTACTTGACGGATTTTCATGAAACTTCACAGGAATGTTGCTCTTGATGTCTAATTGATCCTAGCAAAATTTCAGGTCGGCCGGAAATTCAAGATGGCCACCAAGGCTAAAAATAGATTTTCAAAAAACCAGTTTGTAGCGACTACTTCCTGAAATCAAAATCAATCAGTAGAGCTTCAAGGTCATTGACCTCTTGTTTAAATTCAAGTTTGTAGCGACTACTTCTTGAAAACTATAAGTAATATTGATATGGGACTTTTTCTAAAATGATCAGCATGACATGATGTTGGTCCTTGTCGAAAAATCGTTTTGATTTGACGTTAAACATGGCTGCCAGTGGCCATCTTTGTTTACATAGAGTTATATAATGAAAACTTGTAGCGACTACTCCTCTGAAACTACTTGACGGATTTTCATGAAACTTCACAGGAATGTTGCTCTTGATGACTAAATGATCCTAGCAAAATTTCAGGTCGGCCGGAAATTAAAAATGGCCGCCACGGCTAAAAATACATTTTCAAAATACAAGTTTGTAGCGACTACTTCTTAAAAACTATAAGTGATATTGATATGGGACTTTTTCTAAAATGATCAGCATGACATGATGTTGGTCCTTATCAAAAATCGTTTTGATTCGACGTTAAACGTGGCTGCCAGCGGCCATCTTTGTTTACATAGAGTTATATAGTAAAAACTTGTAGCGACTACTCCTCTGAAACTACTTGGCGGATTTTCATGAAACTTTACAGGAATGTTGCTCTTAATGTCTAATTGATCCTAGCAAAATTTCAGATCGGCCAGAAATTCAAGATGGCTGCCACAGTTAAAAATAGATTTTTAAAAAATAAGTTTGTAGCGACTACTTCTTGAAAACTATAAGTGATATTGATATGGGACTTTTTCTAAAATGATCAGCATGACATGATGGTTATCCGAGTCGAACATTATTTTGATTCGACATTTAACATGGCTGCCAGTGGCCATCTTTGTTTACATAGAGTTATATAATGAAAACTTGTAGCGACTACTCCTCTGAAACTACTTGACGGATTTTCATGAAACTTCACAGAAATGTTGCTCTTGATGTCTAATTGATCCTAGCAAAATTTCAGGTCGGCCGGAAATTCAAGATGGTCGCCATGGCTAAAAATAGATTTTCAAAATACAAGTTTGTAGCGACTACTTCTTGAAAACTATAAGTGATATTGATATGGGACTTTTTCTAAAATGATCAGCATGACATGATGGTTATTCAAGTCGAACATTATTTTGATTCGACGTTAAACATGGCTGCCAGTGGCCATGTTTGTTTACATAGAGTTATATAATGAAAACTTGTAGCGACTACTCCTCTGAAACTACTTGACGGATTTTCATAAAACTTCACAGGAATGTTGCTCTTGATGTCTAATTGATCCTAGCAAAATTTCAGGTTAGCTGGAAATTCAAGATGGCCGCCATGGCTAAAAATAGATTTTCAAAATACAAGTTTGTAGCGACTACTTCTTGAAAACTATAAGTGATATTGATATGGGACTTTTTCTAAAATGATCAGCATGACATGATGGTTATTCAAGTCGAACATTATTTTGATTCGACGTTAAACATGGCTGCCATTGGCCATGTTTGTTTACATAGAGTTATTTAATGAAAACTTGTAGCGACTACTCCTCTGAAACTACTTGACGGATTTTCATAAAACTTCACAGGAATGTTGCTCTTGATGTCTAATTGATCCTAGCAAAATTTCAGGTCGGCTGGAAATTCAAGATGGCCACCACGGCTAAAAATAGATTTTCAAAAAAAACAGTTTGTAGCGACTACTTCCTGAAATCAAAATCAATCAGTAGAGCTTCAAGGTCATTGACCTCTTGTTTAATTTATTTTAGAAAACATATTTCCTTTAATATGATTAATGTTAAGCCTATTGTGATAAGTTTAAATGACTGAAATAATCGCACTCAATCTCATTAAAATCAGACCATTTATCACACTACGATACTCTACACTACTAAGGATCTGACATCACTGCATTGGAGGTCACATCAGATTGACCTTGCAATTAGCCAATCAGATTTCAGCCTACAAAATTGCTCCTTATAGACTGCTTCCCTGAGCATGTCGCGTTTCAGTAAAATGCTGTGGAGCAGTTTACGCTCGGTATTGAAAGAGACAATGTCCGTCACTTTTAGCTTAATATAAAACACAAAATGTGTTGACAAACATAACACACCAACCATTATTGAATATTTACTGAGAAAAAAACAAACAAGTTTGTTTGATGGAATTCAATAGCGGTACAAAAAAATGTACCGATTTGTGGGATTGAACTCGCACTAAAATTACACTCACGGGTCAGTAGTCGACTTCGCTATCCACTGAGCTATTCATTGCGGGCCAGATGTACAATTTCTGACTATTTAGATCATATAATGTCGTAATAATTTTGGTGGAATATATATTTTCAAAACACATGAGAGCGCCCATGATTTTCTTCGTATTCTTGATGTAAAACATGCCATTTAGTGCATTTCTTTGAATTTATCATGAAATCCACAGCAATAACACACGAAGACTTTATCTTTATTCAGATATAGATCTGTGTGTTTTATGTGGATTTTCGTTGGTTCAGTTTACTCGAACATCATCGTAATTAGCAGGCCTGTAAAATTCCACTCGTCCGCTCGTCATGACGAGTGACTTGTCAGGCCGAGTGGATATTTCCTTCTTATCGTCCTTACGGACGAGTGACTTTTGACATTAGTAACGAAATAAATCAAGTCTTTATTGTTTCCTTTTATTCTGGCGAAGAAATTCCACAAAGTGTTCTCTTAAACTAAATAAATAGCCGATAAATTACACTCAAATACACCGGAAGTAAACATGAAGATATTGGTTACCTATGGTTACTTTGGTGATCGAATTATCCAATACTAAACTAGTAATTTTTTTCAATCACTGTAACCGGACCATTATACTTGATATGACGACATTTTCCCGTAAAAATGTCCAAGAAAATAGACATGTCTATGGAATGTTTTTGGAGGAGAGCTGGTCGAGATGATTTAAAGTTTAAGCGAACATCAATTATCGATCAATAATTGATCCCTTAATATTTCTGCCTTAACTTGAAATGTACGCGTCTGATTGGTCAATACGTCCAGCCTCCTTCCCAGATAAGTGAGAGGTTGTGCCAGAGGATTTACAAAGGAGGGATACTCTGGCAAATAAAAATATGCATGTATAGCACATTAACATGATAAGGAAACAAAATATTTTTTGGAGTCTTATTTGAGTTCAATTTTAGTGTGTTATGAATGTGTCCCCGATGCCAGTCCTCTCAGCCTTCTTCATTGTAACCAGATTTAAAAAGTTACACATTAAAGACAAATTAAAATTATTTCAGTTTTCGACAATATGTGCGATTGCTGAGTCACGTTGTTCTATTGATGGCGATTTGTTTTGGTCGCCTGAATTTCTGTCGGCAATTGATACCAATCTGGTAACATACCCACTATTCACGTACAGCAAGGGAACGACAAACTACGCCTCGGATCTTGGTGGTATGTATATATTCAGCTTAAAGGGGGTACTTCAGGATTGGCAGCAGAGCTTATGGGATGCCGAGTTGTCCGTCGTCCGTCCGTCGTCCGTTGTTAACTTTTGTCTCGTTAAGACGATAGGGCCTTCATTTTTCATTCGATCTTTACCAAACTTTAACAGGTTGTTAATATCAATGAAAGCTCGGATGAGTTCGAAAACCAGCCAGATCAGACAAGTAACAGCGGAGTTATGGCCCTTGATTTAGTTCAAAATGCTATATTGTTAAATTTTGCCTCGATAAGACGATAGGGTCTTCATTTTTCATCCTGTCTTTACCAAACTTTACCACATTGTTAATATCAATGAAAGCTCGGACAAGTTCGAAAACCAGCCAGATCAGACCAGTAACAGCGGAGTTATGGTCCTTGTTTTAGTTAAAAATGCTATATTGCTATATTTTGCCTCGTTAAGACGATAGGGCCTTCGTTTTTCATCCGATCTTTACCAAACATTACCACATTGTTAATATCAATAAAAAATTGCACAAGTTCGAAAACCAGCCATAACGGACTAGTTTCAACGGAGTTGTAGCCCTTGATTAAGTTAAAAATGCTATATTTTGCATCGTTAAGACGACAGGGGCTTCATTGTTCATCCGATCTTTTCCAATCTTTATCAGATTGTTAATGTCGTTGAAAGCTCGACCAAGTTCGAAAACAATTCATATCGGACCAGTAACAGCAGAGTTATGGCCCTTGATTTAGTTAAAAATGCTATATTTTGCCTCGTTAAGACGATAGGGGCTTCATTGTTCATCCGATCTTTACCAAACTTGATCAGATTGTTAATATCAATGAAAGCTTGGACAAGTTCGAAAACCAGCCATATCGGCCAGTAACAGCGGAGTTATGGCCCTTGATTTAGTTAAAAATGCTATATTTTGCCTCGCTAAGACTATATGGGCTTCATTGTTCATTCGATCTTTACCAAACTTTATCAGATTGTTAATATCAATGAAAGCTCGGACAAGTTCAAAAACCAGCCATATCGGACCAGTAACATCGGAGTTATGGCCCTTGAATTATTTCAAAATGATATATTTTGCCTCGTTAAGATGATAGGGCCTTCATTTTTCATCCGATCTTTACCAAGCTTCATCAGATTGTTAATGTCTATGAAAGCTTGATCAAGTTCGACAACCAACCAGATCGGACCAGTAACAGCGGAGTTATGGCCCTTGAGTTTGTTAAAAATGCTATAATTTGCCTCGTCATATGATAGGGCCTTCATTTTGCATCTGATCTTTACCAAATCTTTGCCAAACTTTACTAGACTTTACGACTGTCTTTTTTATATTATTATTAATTTTATTTTAAATATTTTTTTTTTTTTATTCAATTTTTTATTTTTTTTATATTTTTTATTTTTTTAATTATTATTATTATTATTTTTTTTTTTTCTTTTGAAATTATTCCTTTTTTTCATATTTTTCTTTTTTTTGAATTATTTGAGCTCTATGTTGGACCAGTCGGACCAGTAACAGAGGAGTTATGGCTCTTGATTTAGTTAAAAATGCTATATTTTGCCTTGTTAATATGGTATGGCCTTCATTTTTCATCTGATCTTTACCAAACTTTACCAGATTCTTTAGTTATGCCCCTGGATTTAGTTAAAAAGCTGTTTTTTGCCCGAAACTTTAAAAAAAAACGTAAATGGCAGTCACTCGCTTCATTGATGTTATAAGAGCCATGTTAGCCAGTAGAGCGTCCACATGCCCTCTTGGGCCTCTTGTTTTAAATTGTTTAAATACATTGTTGTATTAAATAAAAAAAAAATGAATTAAATTAGCAATAAATTACCCCCAAAAAATTACACTGAACATACAGAATAAAAGCCAAGGAGAAAGTATTTCTTAACTATGGTTACGCACCAGTGTAAGCGATTTTAAACTTGGCAGTAACAATCTGGAATGTGTTGCAAAGAGAGCTTCATGTGTATGTCTCTCTGAGGTGTTTGTGACAGCTTTTTATAACTTGCAAAACTCCTCTATGGATAAGACTTGTTATAATTTATAGTTATTGATGATGGCGCTGTATTATATATGTGACTGTTAATGTTCCATCTATCTTTGAACCATTTCACGTTTTAAATTAAACATTTCATAGCTTTTTATTTTGTTAAACAGATTTAGCCCCGAAACCATTAATCATGTTTAATACTGGCACATTACAATCAATATGATTATAGTTATATGCAAAAACAATTTGCTTAGAACTATTCAAAAAATTATTAGTTGATGATTTGAAAATGTTCAGGATTCCTCTAGCTTTAAAAAAAATAAGATTGCCTAATATGTCCCTGTAAAACCATCAGATAAAATAATGGTACAGTCGGTTAAAAAAATGTCATGGTTGCAGCCATTGTTGCCTGTCAGAAAACAACTTTTCTGTGATATCACTGCGACAGTTGTTATACCCCACTTTCACAAAGTGAAGTGGGCTATATAGGAATCACGTTGTCTGTAACGTCCCGTGGAACACTTTTTAGATCACATGAGCCGAAGATGTCCGTGCCCTGGGGGGTCCAAAGTTTGTATATTGAGAATGCGCATGTTTTTCATAGACATATATAGGATTTTTTTTTCAGCTTATGGTCCTCTACTAAGTTTGTTCAGTTGGTGACCCTGGGGTCAAATTTGCCCGCCCCGGGGTTCACAGTTTTACATAGACTTATATCATGTATATAGGAAAAATTAAAAAAAATCTTCTTCTCTGAAACTACAAGAGCCAGAGGTTTAATATTTTGCATTTACTAAAAGCTTATGGTCCTTTTACCAAGTATGTTCAAATGGTGATCCTGGGGTCACATTTTTACAAAGACTTACATAGGGATTTTTTTTAAAAAATCTTCTTTTCAGAAATAACTTGGTCAATTTTGACCAAACTTCACATTCAAATTTGTTAAAACTAGGTAAACACGACATCCAAGATGGGGGCCATAGAAAAATCTTTAAATTACTTCTTGTACACTGTGATGCTAAGGCCATCGTTCCAAATCTCGCTGGAGGGTTTTTTATGTTTTTTTTTTAGCTCTACTGATCAAAGATCAGCAGAGCTTATGCCGTGGTGCGACATCCGTCGTCAGTCCGTCTATCTGTCTGTCCGTCCATAAACCTTTTTTTGTGGCGACTACTCCTCTGAAACTACTTGACGGATTTTCATTAAACTTCACAGGAATGTTGCTCTTGATGTCTAGTTGATCCTAGCAAAAATTCAGGTCGACCAAGATGGCCACCATGGATAAAAATAGATTTTAAAAATGCGATTTTGTGGCGACTACTTCTAAAAACCATAAGTGATATTGATTTGAAACCTTTACCAAAATGACTTGCACGACATGTAGTTGGTCCTAACCAAAGTTCATTTTGATTGGATGTCAAACATGGCCACCAGCAGCCATCTTTGTTTACATAGTTATATAGAAAAATCTTGTGGCAACTACTACTCTGAAACTACTTGACGGATTTTCATGAAACTTCACAGGAATATTGCTGTTGATATCTAGTTGATCCTAGCAAAAATTCAGGTCGGCCTGAAATTCAGGATGGCCGCCACGGCTAATAATATTTTTTTAAAAAACAAGTTTGTAGCAATCACTAGCGGATCCAGGGGGGGGCGCACCCGGCGCGCGCCCCCCCTAAAAATTCCGGATCATACATGTATGTCCATGTTAATGTGGATTTAATATCAAACAATTTCGATGCACGCCCTCAGTATTAAAAAATTTCTCACTCGCTTCGCTCGCTCTACGCATAATGACTAATGAGTGGTTTAATTAACACATTGTTAAATCCTTTTATTTGAAAACGGACTTTTTTTATTCATACATGTACATGTTACTGTAGATAAAATATCAAACAATTTCGATGCACGCCCTCAGTATTATTTTTTTTCGCTCGCTTCGCTCGCTTGACGCATAATGGCTAATGAGTGGTTTAATTAACAAATTGTTAAAACCTTTTATTTTAAAACGGACTTTTTTATTCATACATGTATGTTCATGTTACTGTAGATAAAATATCAAACAATTTCGATGCACGCCCTCAGTATAAAAAAAATTCTCGCTCGCTTCGATCGCTCTACGCATAATGACTAATGAGTGGTTTAACTAATTAATTATACAAACAATTTCGATGCACGCCCTCAGTATAATTTTTTTTTTTCGCTCGCTTCGCTCGCTCGACGCATTATGGCTAATGAGTGGTTTAATTAACACATTGTTAAATCCTTTTATTTGAAAACGGACTTTTTTTTATTCATACATGTATGTCCATGTTACTGTAGATAAAATATCAAACAATTTCGATGCATGCCCTCAGTATAACTTTTTTTTCTCGCTCGCTCGACGCATAATGGCTAAAGAGTGGTTTAATTAACACATTGATAATTCCTTTTATTTGAAAACGGACTTTTTTACCCTATCAATGCACTACCGCAACCGTTTTATGAGGCTAGAAACGGACCCGAAAATTTACCAAAATCTTACGCCCCCCCTAAGCTGAAATCCTGGATCCGCCCCTGGCAATTACTTCTTGAAAACTATAAGTGATATTGATATGGGACTTTTTCTAAAATGATGAGCATGACATGATGTTGGTCCTTGTCAAAAATTATTTTGATTCAATATTAAACCTCGCCGCCAGCGGCCATCTTTGTTTAAATAGAGTTATATAATAAAAACTTGTGTCGACTACTCCTCTGAAACTGTTCGACGGATTTTTGTGAAACTTCACAGGAATGTTGCTCTTGATGTCTAGTTGATCCTAGCAAAATTTTGGCAGGCCTGAAATTCAAGATGGCCGCCACGGCTAAAAATAGATTTAAAAAAACAAATTTGTAGCGACTACTTCCTGAAAACTATAAATGATATTGATATGGGATTTTTTCTAAAAGGATCAGCATGAGGTTGGTCATTGTCGAAAATTGTTTTGATTCAATGTTAAACATGGCTGCAAGCGGCCATCTTTGTTTACATAGAGTTACATAGTAAAAGCGTGTAGCGACTATTCCTATGAAACTACTTGACAGTTTTCATGAAACTTCACAGGAATGTTGCTCTTGATATGTAGTTGATCCTAGCAAATTTCATGTCGGATGGAAATTCAATATGGCCACCACGGCTAAAAATAGATTTTTAAAAAAACAAATTTGTAGAGACTGCTTGAAAACTGTAAGTGATATTTGATATGAGGCTTTTTCTTAAATGATCAGCATGACATGATGTTAGTCCCTGTTGAAAATTATTTTGATTCGACATTAAAATAGCCATCTTTGGTTACATAGAGTTATATAGTAAAAAGTTGTAGTGACTACTCCTCTGAAACTACTTGACAGATTTTCATGAAACTTCACAGGAATGCTGATCTAGCTATCAAAACCTGTCAGTAGAGCTTCAAGGTCATAGACCTCTTGTTTAGTCTTCATTTTAGCTCTACTGATCAAATTTAGATATAGATATATAGCAGACAGAGCTTATGCCTTTTTGCGGTGTCCATCGTCTGTCTGTCTGTCCGTATTTATTTTTGCGGCAACTACTCCTCTGAAACTACTGGATGTATTTTCATGAAACTTTACAGGAATGTTGACCATGATGTCTAGTTCATATTAGCAAAAATTCACTTTGTGAAATGCAAGATGGCTGCCAAAGCTAAAAATAGATTTTTAGAAAACAAGTTTGTATCTGCTACTTTTTGAAAACTATTAGTGATATTGATGTGGGACTTCTTCTAAAATGATCAGCATGACATCATGTTGATCCTTATCAAAAAATATTTTGATTCGACATTAAACTACTTGACAGATTTTCATGAAACTTCACAGGAATCTTATAATTGTTTCCTTTGGATCAATTTTTTCTTTTCTTTATTTTTTCTAATTAATTACAGAATTATGGCCCTTTGTTTGACTTAGAAATAAACAAGCAGGGGTATTCATCACCTTCAGTTTTAGTTAAGTTATAGTGGAAATTACAGTGTTTTTACTTCAGATTGACACCCAAAATATCACCGAGCTTCCCAAAACAACAATCATTTAAACATTTAAATATGTTATTTAAATATTCTGTTAGAATTGGTGTATGTTTAGCCACACTAACGGGATGCTACGAGTTTTAAAAACATTTATTTAGAGAATGCCACTGTATAACCCACAGGTGAGATTCAGGTGAATGGCACGTACCTCCTAGGTGTGGAATACATCAATCTGGACTACACAATAAGGACAGATGATAACAAGTACGAGATTCTAGCCTCCAAATGGGTAGGTGTTTTATTGTTCTTGAAACAAAACTCTTGAAAATAAACATTGTAACGTCTTGTTTAAAGGGACACTGTCTGTAAGTAAGCAGATATTGAGCATAGCCATTAACTGTCTGATTTTTATTCAGTAAAATGTCTACATGAAAACATTAGCATAGACCCAGATATTAAAGCCGGTAGTAATACATTCGTGAGTTTGAAAAAAAAGTTTTATTTATTATTTGTAAATAATGTGGGACCCACTTTATTTACATTTTCTGCTGATCACATGACATCCATTAGCTTTTATATATTGTATCTCTTACGTAATACATCTGGCCCGGTTAGCTCAGTCTGTAGCGACACTCGGCTATTATTACCTGTAAGTGTAATTTTAGTGTGGGTTACGAGTTCAATCCCACAAAACGGTTATTATTTTTTTGTATCGCTATTGAATTCCGTCAAACAATCTTGGTTTTATTCAGTAAATATTCAATAAAGGTTGGTGTGTTATGTTTTTGTCAACTTAATTATTTTGTGTTTTATCATGTTTATAGGCTAAAAGTTACGGACATTGTCCCTTTAATGAAAACATGTCAGAACAAGAAATATATTAAATAAAACATTTAGCACCAAAGATCAGTAGAATGTGTGATTCACGGAGACAAAAGGAACTTCCTCCCATGATTGACTATTTTCTACTTTACCTAGTCATTAGGCCGGGGAGAAAAATACCTGTGTTTCTGGTTACCCGACCGTCCCTATTTTTTGGCGCCGACCCTACAGTTTTTTATCATAAAAAAAATTTAAAAAAAAAAAAGAAAAAAAAGAAGAAAACAAACATGTTTTAAGTTTTCCTGAAAAAATGTCCCAGAGTAATGTAGTTATAGACAATGAAGTGGCCAAATTATCACGTAGCACCTTAACTTTTTCTTCGAACATTCATAGATTTTGATAAGAATATTTGTCATGCAAAGGTTCATATTAAAATAAATGGCAATATGGGATTATAATAGTTTTTCTAAATAAGAAATTGTATAAAAATACCATTAATTTCCGCACTGCCACGTGAAACAGATATACATTTCACAGTATCCTATATATTTGTTATTTATAGGTATATGGTATTATATAAAAAAATATCCAGAAGACTGAGAAGTGCTATAAATACTAAGCGTAATGTCAAAAATCCAACAAATATTTGCAATATAAAAGATGATGTGTGTGCGTCAGCATGATAGGACACTTAAAAAAGAAAAAAAAAAGAAAAAAGAAAAAAAATACCTACCTACCTACCCTAATTTTTTCAACCGAGTAACCAGAAACACAGGTATTTTTCTTTCCGGCCTTACAGACAGAGTTACGTTCAGGTACCCCAAATAAATGCAGAACAAACGAAGAATGAATGCAGAATGAAAGGTGCGTTATAATCTATACACCGAACGTAAAAAGAACCTTGAGTGCATTTTTATAAACGAAAATGAACGCTAAGTGTTTTTATGGGATGGCGAGTTGTCTGTCGTCCGTTGTACGTCCGTCGTCCGTCATTAACTTTTGTCTCGTTAAGACGATAGGGCCTTCATTTTTCATCTGATCTTTACAAAACTTGTTAATATCAATGAAAGCTCAGACAAGTTCGAAAATCAGGCAGATCTGACCACTAACAGCGGAGTTATGGTCCTTGATTTAGTTAAAAATGCTATATTATGCCTTGTTAAGACGATAGGGCATTCATTTTTCATCCGATCTTATTCAAACTTTACCAGATTGCTAATGTCGATGAAAGCTTGGACAGGTTCGAAAAACAGCCAGATCGACCAGTAGCAAGGGAGTTATGTCCCTTGATTTAGTTAAAAATGCTATATTTTGCCTCATTAAGACGATAGGGCCTTTATTTTTCATCCAATCTTTACCAAACTTTACCAGATTGTTAATGTCAATGAAAGCTCGGACAAGTTTGAACACCAGCCAGATCAGACCAGTAACAGCGGAGTTGTGGCCCTTGATTTAGTTAAAAATGATATATTTTGCCTCGTTAACACGATAAGGCCTTCATTTTTGATCCGATCTTTACCAAACTTTACCAGATTGTTAATATCAATGAAAGCTCAGACAAGATCGAAAAGCAGCCAGATCGGACCAGTAACAGCGGAGTTATGGCTCTTGATTTTGTTAAAAATGCTATATTTTGCCTCGTTAATACGCTAGGGCCTTTATTTTTCAACCGATCTTTACTAAACTTTACCAGATTGCTAATGTCGATGAAAGCTCGGAAAATTTCAAAATCCTGCCAGATCGGACCAATAACTGCGGAGATATAGTCCTATATTTAGTTAAAATGCTATATTTTGCCTCGTTAAGACGATAGGGCCTTCATTTTTCATCCGATCTTTACCAAACTTTACCAGATTTTTTAGTTATGGCCCTTGATTTAGTTAAAATGCTGTATTTTGCCCAAAACTTTCAAAAAAACGTAAATTGCAGTCACTCGCTTCATTGATGTTATAATATCCATGTTAGCCAGTAGGGCGTCCACAGGCCCTCTTGGGCCTCTTGTTTATAAACGCAAAATGAATGATGAATGCAGGTTTTAAAACACTGAAAATGAACACAACCACTGAAATGCAGTTTTAGAAATGCGCTTTTTAAAATGCACACAAATGCATTTTACTTTTTCGGAAAACTTGTATTGTTATCCTTTTGAACGCGGTTGAGTCGATAATTACCACAATCCACTTGCTACATTAATTTTGCAGAGACAGTAAGTCTTATACTGTCTTGCCCCGTCATGTTACTGAAGAGCTGCACAAACTTTAAGAATTATATAATTTGGGAGAACACAATACATGTAAGTCAATAGTTGATTTGTATTAATCATCAGAAATGTTGCTATGGTTAAACGCTGCACAAACGAACGCAAATGCATTTTCTACATTCTCTTGCGTTCAGGAATGCAGTTCCATGTATTTAAATGAAGGCTGAGTTTCGTCCATAAACGCTGAATGCATTCAAGAACACAAAAGAATGCATTTAATAGAAATGCATTTAGAAAAACGAAATGTAAACGGAATGCAAACGGAGCGCAAACGAAATGCATTTTGGGGGTACTTGAACGCAACTGGGTCTGTAGGTGAGTGTCTCAAAGTTGCATAAGGACCTAGCATTTCTTTCATTACTCTTCAGATTTTTTTCTTATTTGTCTATTCACATTTCAGGTGGATGCATTTAAGGAAAGGATGGAAGAGTACACATCAGCCAATTTTGAGATAGCCTTTGCTCATTATAAATCGTTGGATGAAGAACTCGACAAAAACGTCAGTGGTGATATCAGCTTGTTCAGCGTCACCATGACGCTCATGATCACATACTCTTGTCTCGCAACGCTCACAGCAAGGTTAGTAACATTATACTATACTCAGGGAAAAAAGTTTAGCAAGTTTTTGTTGCACCCTGGAAATAATACATTTTTGGTTATAAAATCAAGAAACTACTGCCATAGACACAATATTTTATTAAACACACATCAATAACAGTCGAATATCTTAATGACGTAATGAATAAATGAACGTAGGGGTCAAACCCGTAAAGTCCCAAAATGTCAGTATATCTTGTATACAGAATTATATCATCTAAAAAACTTGCTAAACTTTTTTCCCTCAGTATATACTAGTATTCATAAACGTATGCATGGCGACATTAACGAAGTGTTGAAATACATTATGATCACATAATTACGCATGCGACGCACATAGTTTAATAACTTATAAGAACATATTTATACATCCATAGCAACACTTTATACAAAACATACGTACATTATGGCCACAAATTTATGTTATAGCAACACTAACAAAGAGGTAAATACATTTTGAACACATATTCATAAATACATATATTTGCATACTTTATAAATTTTCAGCTTTAATTAGGAAGTACACAGGGTGTTTTCCCACCCCTGGAGCTGCACTTATTGTTATAGAGATATATAACTCATGTTTGTACATTTTTATTTGCAGAATAACTAATCAGGTAGCTCAGAGGATGTGGCTAGGGTTTGGTGGAACACTCGCAGCAGGTCTTGCAATCGTCGCTGCATTTGGATTGGTTGCCGCAGTCGGGGTTGAGTTCACCAGTATCGTCGGCGTCGTTCCATTCTTAATCATGGGTTCGTATTTAGACAGATTTTTTAATTAAAATACCAAACATACTGATATTTAGTATTGTACGTGATTGATGGCCACCTTGGAAGCCGTCTTAAATTTCTCGCTTTGCACCATGATTCAAAATGTCTACCCTCAATTGTTTTGTGTGTGCATAGAGGGTCCCCAACAGGATTCCACAGAGAAATTTAGGGATATATAAATACATATAGGAATGCAATCAGCTGATATAGTACTTATTTACCCAATTCCCCAAACTTATGGTTGCTTTTAAATGCATCGTGAACTATGGTGTAACTTTACATGAACACTGAATTAAATTTGAGGTGAAGATTTTTTTTTTAAACGAATAGACTTGAAATTTCATATATCAGCTAAGTGTAAACTCTGTTGTTTTTAGTTAATATTAAACATTTTACAAACTTTCATTTAAACAATGTTTACCTCTTATTTCTTATTCCCATCCCTGTTAGGCGAGACGTGTGAATCTGCGGATTTCTTGTTTTTAAATTATTATTTTTTTATGCAAGTATGTTTAAAGTCAAAATGATTTTAATTTTTGTGCTGAACTTGACCGATGAAGTGTCGTACACATCTATCAAATAAATGTTACAAAATGACACAAAACTTTAGGTTTCAAGGTCAGGCTCGGAAAAATATGTACATCGATTATATGTGTTGATTAGTTGTTTGAAAATGTAAATAAAATAGTAAATTAAAAAAAAGAATATTCTGTGCTTGGTAAACACTTCAAGATTGCTGTGTGTCCCTTTAAGTCAAACCCGTTGACCCCCAAGAAAGCCTGAGGTCCCATATTTGCCTTCTTTTTTTCTCCAGGGATCGGTATTGATGATATGTTTATCTTGTTATCTGGTCTGTCTGGTGCTCAGAATCAGAAAAATGTTGAAGATAAAATGGCCGAAACGCTGCGTACTTCTGGTGTTGGAATCACGATAACTTCGTTAACAGACCTCATCGCGTTTATGGCTGGCGCTGGCTCCAGCTTTATCGCCGTGAGGAACTTCTGTATTTACACAGGTTGGTTGGTTTTGTTTTTGTGTCGCCTTTTCGAAGAAAAATGCGATATATAGGGTCACTTTGTCGTCTGTCCGTCCGTCAGTCAATCCGTCACAAAAACTTAATGTTGGCTATAACTTTCTCATTTCTTGATACTTCTTCATCAAACTTTCAATATATACTCATCATGACAACATCAACATGACCATACTAAAATATAATGGTCACGGTCACACTGAAGGTCATTATATGGGTTAAATACTCATTTTTTCTTCAAGAAAACACTCAGGCCAGTTTGTCAAGGTCATTTATCTGGGTCCAAAAACCTTAATAGGCGACACACATGTTCCGTGGAACACCCATCTAGTTTTAATAGTGTTTTACGTCATTTTCAGAACATTTTAGGCTATATGTGACAGTCGAATTTTCGTGGTGGAAGCAGACCACCAACTTTTTCATGTGAAGAATCAGTACTGTATACCTCTCACCATCGGTAAGAATCTCCACTTTCTCACAAGTCCAGATCCCAGTGAGATTCGAGCCCGCAGTGATGAGGCGACAAGGTTTCAAACGCAGCGTCTGTACCATCTCGGGCATGGCGCGCTATATAAATTAAATATATAATAAAGACTTATAATACGGATATTGTGAAAAGGGTCACGCAGTTGAGTATGATGAAATGAATATATGCAATGAAGGTTAATTAAGGTGATAATAGAATGGCCACAAGGTGCTCCGAGCATATCATGGACTGGGGCGACCAAAGGGATCCGTCCCTTGCATCTAGTTGATATAGCTCCACTGGTGTGTATATAAGGTGTTAAAGGTCACATTTAGCAATCTTTCTACTTGCAGCAGTGAGCTCAATGCTCAATTTAATAGTGCTACCACACTGGAATACCATGCCATAGATACATGACATGATACCTGTCGCATACTGTCACCAGGTTGACCAGTCCTAAAATTACCCTTCATATGCTAAACGTCAAGCGAGGGAGCTACTATTGTTTGGGGCGCTTGTTTCAGCCAAAGGTTTTTTGGACTTTTAAGATAAAATTATTCTATCACCTAAATAAGTTGTATATCAGTGAAACAGACATTTTTAGTGGTAAATAAAAATACCTTACTTTTCAAAATCGGTTGAGAAATAAAAATTCAGTGTGCGAAAGTTGTTTTTGTTGGGTCATTGTCAATGCAAAATTCTGCAGCATGAATATTTTTTTTTTTTTCAGATTTTTTATCCAAAAATGGTTTTAAATTATTGGATATTAGTAAAGTAAGACACCCCGAAAGTTTTATAGCAAAATATGAAGTATTACTGAAGTTATTTGACATTTCTTAATTTTCTGCTGTCCCACCAACAAGGAATTTACATAGGAAAAGACTCATCAAAAAATCATTTTGG
This sequence comes from Cyrtodaria siliqua, assembly GCA_037043455.1. Taxonomy (NCBI): domain Eukaryota; kingdom Metazoa; phylum Mollusca; class Bivalvia; order Adapedonta; family Hiatellidae; genus Cyrtodaria; species Cyrtodaria siliqua. Next base: position 46,619 of record JAWPHD010015727.1, read on the forward strand.
CTGTAAAATATTTATTTCTCAACCGATTTCCAAAAGTAAAGTAGTTTTATTTACCACTAAAAATGCCAGTTCTAATGATATATAACTGATGTACGTATTATTTAAATTTCTTGAATTACTCCAGGAAAACTTTTGGCTGAAATAAGCACCCCAAACAATAGTACTAATTTTATGATTCAAGTATATTGCATGACCAGGCCGGGGATTGAACCCATGACCTCCCACATGCAAAGCGGATGTTCTACTCACTAAGCCACCCTGATGTCATACAACAGGCTTAAATAACTGGGTTTACTCTGAGATAAGATAATACTTGTTGATGCTGTCATGGAACTTGCTATATATAATACTAAATCAAGAAAACACTCAACCAAGGAACGGTGGAGCACGTCCTGTACAATCGTATAAGAAGAAAATACCACTGTTTGGTGATTTATGAATAATTATTCATTTTATTTACATGATATAAAAACTTAAAATGTTATTCTGTTCAATATTTTGGCCTTTATCAAGTGAGAAAGATTTCAAGAAAGACTTACGCCACTTCCATTTTGCATATTAGTGATGGAAGTTATTAATGGACATGACATACACTGAACGACTTTAAACGCAACACGGAAATAAACTAAGATAACTGACATATTTCAATAGAAATTAAATTTTAATTCATCTATTCTATTTAACAATATCTACAGTTGATTTGCTGAAAATTTCATTCAAATTGATCAACGATAAACTTGTTAAATTCAGAGTATAACAGTACGACCCCCAAAAGCTAAAGTCACAAAACTAATACCCGGTATATCCCAATATGCGTAGGAGATGTCAGGCGAGCATTGTCGCTAATGGTGGATATTGTGACTTTTGCTTTTGGGGGTAGTAATGTTATATTTTGAATTTAACAAGTTTAATGTTGATCAATTTGAATGAAAATTTCAGCAAATCAACTGTAGATATTGTTAAATAGAATAGATTAAATTAAAATTTAATTTCTATTGAAATGTGTCAGTTATCTTAGTTTATTTTCCTGTTGCGTTTTTAAAGTCGTTCAGTGTATGTGTTTCGTGAAATCTTTTTCTTGAAAAAGGCCAAGGTGCTGAAATATTGAATAAAAGAGAAAGTTTTAATGCTACTTCCCTTTATGGAGGATTTATTAAAGATTACACGATATATATTTTTATTGCATAACTTATGGTGTGGAAGTGGAATAACATCATTCAATATTTTCGATAATCCATTAGTGATATAAATGGGGGCCGAATTATTGACCGGTCTTTTCCGTTCAACTCGGGGTGCATAAGAATTGTGACGTCAATTTCTGTAACCGTTTCAAATATCGTAACGGATTATGAAAATCAACGAGGTAGTTACGTTGTTCGGTTTTGTACGGAGAAGGCGGATTCAACATACAACGTCACCTAACGACGACATTATATGTAGGCAGTTACAATAAGAAATGTTACATATGAGGCTTTTTTGGAGATGTGATAAATAGTATCTTACAATCATGCCTATTTAATATTGAATTTATTAAACTCGTTGGATAAAATTGATATGATGTTCGGCATAGCCTCCTCGCATTATAAAATTTTATCAAACTCGATTAAAAAATTCAATATTAAACTCATATAAGACATATATGAGGCACTCATGTAAGATCCTCTATATTGTAAATAACCATATATATATATATATATATTTCAAAATGTTCTTCATATATTAAAATCAATAATAACACGTATACACGTTTTACAGGCGTCGCAGTTGTCTTCTGCTACATCAACAACCTTACATTCTTTGCTGCGTGTATGACAATCAATGAACGTAGGGTGGCAGACAACCGTCACTATGGCTCATGCCGACGAATCAAAACAAAGAAGCAGCTACGAGAAGAGGGCAGGTCTAACTGCTTCGTTACATGCTGCGGTGGGCGCGCTCCAACTTCTAGAGAAGAAGCCGAAAGTTGGATCGACAAAGTTCCACGATGGTTGCTGCCAAAGATCGTCTTGAAAACTCCATTTAAGATTCTAATTTGCTTTCTGTTTATGGGCTATTTGGCCGCTGGTATCTATGGCTGTGTGCATTTAAAACAAGGACTTCAGTTCACCCAATTGGTCAGCGATTCTTCGTATTTTCATAAATTTTCCAGATGGAACGAGGACCACTTTGCGCGGACGACGCCCGTTTCTTTCGTAATCGATTCTACATACACCTACTCCGAATTGGACACCCAATCATTGATTGAGGATTTGATCACAAGTGCCCAGGCCAACATCTATTTCGATGACGACTTCGAGGTTAACTGGCTAAAATTTTATAAAATGTCTAGTAATTACGACGACTCCAGCGAAGTTAATTTTATATCTGGGTTTCAAGATTTCGTTTTACTCCCACAGTATGCCATGTTCGAAAATGACGTCATAATAGACTCGAGCAATTCTACAATCACGGCATCTCGAATGTATATCTTGTCCAATGATATGACGGACAGCCAGGAGGAAGGGAAAATGATGTTGAAATCCCGCGAAATCGCCGATGGCGCCGCAATCAGTTGCTTCGCATATTCCGCCCCCTTTGTCGCGTACGAACAGTATGTAGCAATCCTGGGTCAAACGTTACAGTCTGTGGGGATAGCTTTGGCTGCCGTTTTTGTGGTGACGTGCATCTTCATGCCACACCCTTTTTTGATTTTTCTCACTACTATAGCCGTCACAATGATAATGGTGGGCGTGTTTGGGTTTTTATTTTATATGGATGTGGCTCTTAGCTCCATCACCATGATCCATCTCATCATGAGCATTGGCTTCTCTATCGACTTCACCGCCCACATCTGCCATGGTTACATGATATCCGACGGTGAAAACCGCTCAATCAGAGTCAAGCAGGCGATCGACAAAACCGGGGCGCCGATATTTCATGGCGCCGTTTCTTCAATTTTGGGAGTTATTGTGCTCGTAGCTGCCAAGTCGTACATATTCAGAACATTTGCAGCGGTAATGTCGTTAGTTCTGGTATTTGGAATTGCTCATGCGCTGTTGTTACTACCCGTTATTTTGTCCTGGGTCGGGCCTAGCCGAAGTAAAATGAGTTCTGACGAAGAAGATTCAAAAGCAGGTGGGATCATGCAGGACAAAACCCCACATGAAAATGGAACGGTCATGCCAGGAAATGGTCATATGAACAAAGTTTTTGTAAATGACACGGAAAATGGAAACCATACAGAGTTAGAATTTAAGAAAACAAACGAAAATAGTGTTATGCAATTTGATGAAAAGGCTAAACAATTTAAGTTACAGAACAATGCTGGTGTAGATGGTCAGTTTTCATGGACAGAAGCTAAAGAAAAAATGTAGATGGTTGTGCCTTCAATAGACACACAGGCTGTTGGGGGAAAAACATTAAGCCTTCTGTTTATATAGGATGACACGACAATCTGTTTTCATCTAAACTTACTTGTTATTAAAACTGGATAGCGGTTCTATAAGCAATTGATTTTTTATAAAAATAACATATTTCTGTTGTTGGACATGCCATCTATTGTCTTACATTCATCCCTTTGACAGTCCAAGTGTCCCCCAGGAATTGGATATCAATTCTGACACTGAATTTACTTATTTAGCACATTGTGTTAATTATACACCCACTTTCATGTTGCTCAACGCATTTTTGTGCAGGCACATCGCGTCGCGTAACACGTTTTTATTACTTGCATTTCTCAAACAGTTTTGAATGGGTTCTTCCCGAAATTCATAATACTCATAACAACTGTCAGATGACATTATATCCCTCTACATCACCCATTGTTGATTGCCTAATTTATTACAGAATTATGACACTTTGCAGACTTAGAATCAAAAAAGCTGGTGTATTCATCACCTTCAGTGATAGTTCTAGTTTTATTATCTTTAATGTGCATCTTCTGAGTGTTAGATGTCATTGTCTTCACAAACATTGTTATTTTAAATGACAGTCGTGAGGATTCATTATGCTTTAGTCTGTGATCTGTACGAGCTTTTTCTGTCTCATTCTCAACATCTCGTACACTATTTCGCAGCATTACTCAAATGCATATCAAAGGTCACCATATTGGTTGCATCATACTATCCTGACGCGTGACAAATTCCCAGTATGTACATGTATACTACTATTTTTTAGATAAATTATATTTGGGCAAAAAAAAGTATATTCATGCAAGACAAAAATTATATATAATTATATGTGCATTCTGTGCTGCATCTGTTTGTTCTATATGTCACAGAGTACTGTTGAATGTTAAGTTGAATATGAATATGACAATTTTGCCGTTTCGAATAACAACTTTGCATTTTTGTAAATATTCAGCCATCATAATTTTATATTTGCTAGTCGTAATCAAAATGTAACTTTTAAAAGGAAAGTTTCACTTTGTCAGTTGCTTGGTTTTTAAGGGAACACCCAAACATGATATTTTTTAACTTTAAACAGCTTTTTATACAATTAAATTTCATATTTTGAAAATAAAAATAAATTAATATAATCCCAGTTTGTTATTCCTTATGAATCGTTTGAATGTATTCTCATCAAAATCAATGGATTTCTGAGAGAGGAGTTCGAATGAAAAGTTGAGGTGACACGTGATATTTTGGCTTTTTCGTTGGTTTAGCTAGGAAGTTTCCAATCTCTTATTAGGTCTGTGATTTAAATGTATAACTCTTAAAATTGTATTTCTTTGAAGGTATATACTAGTATATGGAAGCGGTTTTAAAGGGACACACAGCAATCTTGAAGTATTAATCGAGCATTGAAATTAGCATCTCGATTTATTTATCCAGTATCATTTTCACATTGAACTTGTTTGCATATAATTAAATAAAATTTTGAGTTCTCATTTTTTGCCTTTAATAATCTGCCATAGGTTTAAATATATTATTGGTGCAATATAATCAACGGTTAATAATATGCAAAAGCAAATTGCTTTATACCTTTCTTATATTTAATATTAATGATTGAACAAATGCATGTTGTGCAGAATAACGGGACGCCACAAGTTTTTAATAAATCAAGATTGCCTTGTGCAGGGAATTTGAAACAAAAATGCTAAAATCAAGGAAAAATCAGAGAATTTTATTTCTGCATTAACTTCCAAAAAAAAATAAAAATGTTGAACATATAACTCTCCAGGCAGAAAAAAAATTGGAAAAAAATACCGATTTCCATATTAATACATCAATTATAAACAATTGAGATGTTAATCATTTTCTTAGATGGTTTGAATATGAAATAATGAAATATTTTATGGGTATATTTGGTGGTGAAGGTATGGCTATAAGGGAAGGATGGAGGCCATACATTTTCTTACCTTAATCAGGTAAACCCAATGCTGGGTCAGGTAAAAATCAGGGAATTTTATTTTGAGATTCCTGTGGCCACCCTGTAGTTGTATTCTAAATACAGTTCAGTTGACTCGCATACTTCTTTAATATTTACCGCAAATATAGCTTATACTGTTTGTATTTATTTTCAATATCATTAAATAAACATAAAAGGATGTTTCTATTTTCCTTCTTTCTCTGCCAGTGAAACGGGACGTGTTATGGTATGACGTTGTTTGTCCGTCTGTCTGTTGGTAAGGGACGTGTTATGGTATGACGTTGTTTGTCCGTCCTTCTGTTGGTAATAAGAGGATGCTGCATATTGATTTTTAAGGTCTACTTTAAAGATCAAGGTCATCATGATATTTTGGGTCAGTAGGTCAAAGTCAAGGTTACCATGACCTCATATGGACATACACATTCTGCAATGTAACTCCGAAAGTATAACTCACTCCTTGCCCTTGGTGTGAGGAGGAAACCTATTAACCGGTCAGTAAGACAAGGTCAAACATCAAGGTCACAAGGCCTGTGCTTTGGCGCCAATTGTCAAGGGCCTACAAAATAGTCAGCTGTTGTTTCAAACAGAAGGCAGAACTCCCCAAATGAGAACTGGAAAGTGAATACTGCGGTATTTAATTGTGATAAAGAACACGGTATTCATCTTCATATATATTATTTTTATGTTTGCTCATTTCCACAAATTATTTACCTAAGCTGTTAAAAGTATATAAATCACCATTGATTCTTTCTTTCTTTCTTTCTTAATGGCCAGTAAGGCTTATTTCATGGTCATTTGTCCGTGGCCAGGATGGTAAAGACGTTGCGTTTGAAATATTTTCACCGCTGCGGGTTCAAATCCCACTGGAAGCTCAACTTGTGAGAACGTGTCAATTCTTACGGATGGTAGGAGGTATACAGTCCCGGTTCTACCTAGAAAAAAGTGGAAGATCTGCCTCCACCACTAAAAATCGACCGTCATATATAGCCTAAATGATGTAACACACCGTTCAACCAACAAACCAAACGTTGTCTTCTGTCAGTTAATGGTTTGAATTCATGATACTACCTTCATTTTGCATTGGTTATTTACCAAACTTGGTCAGAATCTTAATTATTATGCCCCTCTTCGAAGAAGGAGGAGGCAAATGTCAGTCTGTCTGTCGGTTGGTCCAGAAATCTTTTCTTAGCGATAACTCAAGAACAGCTGCACTACAAACTCGAAACTGGGCAGGAATGTTTGTGTCATGATCTAGTTGTGCACCTCCCCTTTTGGGTAGATTCGCATAAAAAATGTGGTTGCTATGGTAACAAAACTTGTAAAAAAAAACACTAAAAATTGCTTTTCTTCGCGATAACTCAAGAACTACTGGCACTTCAAATTTGGCAGGATTGTTTGTGTCATGGTCTAGTTGTGCAGCTCCGCTTTTGGGTAGATTCGCCTAAGAAATGTGGTTGCTATGGTAGCAAAACTTGTAAAAAAATACTAAAAATTGCTTGTCTTTGGGATAACTCGAGAACAACTACAAACTTCAAACTTGGCAGTGCACCTCCCCTTTTTGGTAGATTTGCAAAAGAAATGTGGTTGCTATGGTAACAAAACTCCTAACAAATTACAGTAAAGTGCTTGTATTCGCGATAACTCAAGAACAGCTGGCACTACAAACTCAAAACTTGGCAGAAATGTTTGTGTCATGGCCTA
>JAWPHD010015728.1:0-53666 GCA_037043455.1 Cyrtodaria siliqua
CGTTATAGTATACGTGGTCACAACGATGTTTAAAGCAAGATGGACGACCTACTCAAATCAACCTATTTGAAATTCTTTATCAACGTTATAGTTCTACTGTTGTATTACTGAATTTGCACTGAAATATACTCGAAATGACGTTTTTGTCGGGTTTCGGGTGTTGCCGGCAGTCAGATCAATCACATAGACACGCGGGCTCAGCGTTTTTTTAAAGCCTTTTGATAGTGCTACTAAAATCACACCACTTGAGTCCGTTAAATTACAAATTTGATTCTCCTGCTGTATGATTGAAAGTTCGAAAATAGTCCAAAACACGCCTGGTCGTCGGATAACGAGTGTTGCCGGCGTGCAAATCAACATCATAGACATGCAGTCTCACTGGATATTAAAAGCATGATGGCCAGCCTACTAATTCCACCCCACTTGAGATTGTTTAACGCAGTTTTTGTTCTACTGCTGCATTACTGAAATGTGTACAGCGGTACATTTGAACATGCGTTTTCTGTCCGATTACGGGTTCTGCCGGCGGAAAAATCAAACACATAGATACGTGGTCTCAGCGATTTTTTAAAGCGATATGGCCGAACTACTAAAATCAACCTATTTGAAATTCTTTATCAACGTTTTAGTTCTAATGCTGTGTTACGGAAGTTTGCACTGAAATAGACTCGAAATGGCGTTTTTGTCGGGTTTCGGGTGTTGCCGGCGAGGAGATCAACCACCTAGACACGCGGGCGCAGCGTTTTTTCTAAAGCCTTATGGTAGTGCTACTAAAATCACACCACCTGATACCGTTTATCACAATTTTGGTTCTACTGCTGTATGATTGAAAGTTCGAAAGTAGTCAAAAACACGTCTGGTCGTCGGATAACGAGTTTCCGGCGGGACAATCAACATCATAGACATGCAGTCTCACTGGATTTTAATATACTTATTCCTCCTTAGAAGTGTCTTACTTGTCCTTAGTGGTCATTCAGTTGTCCTTAGTGGTCACTTAGTGGTCCTTAGTGGTTCCTTTGTGGCCGTCCGCCCGCCGCTTGCGTTATTGGGCGAGCGTTTTTGTGCGCGAGTACTTCACTTTATCGATAAAATATCTATTTAATATCAATAACATATATATTTAACAAACTAATTCTTTCTTAGAAATGTCTTAGTCGTCCTTAGTGGTCATTGGTCCTTAGTCCTAATGACATCATCGCGCCTTGTTACCATATATGGCATATTGTCAAAATATTGTCAAAATATATTTTAAAGCAATTACGTGGTCCGAGTATTAACTTTTAACTCCAAGAAGCGAAAACGGGGTTGGCTGGGGTATGAAAAAAAAACTTAATTGTGGCTTTGTGCATATTGTAAAATTAAAACATTTAACAGGTAATTGTAAAAGGTCATCACATTTTTTTCAGTAAAATATGTTTTTAAACGTGTTTAATTGTCGAAATATCCGTTATAAAATCCTGCTAATATAAGCTTTCAAATCATTTACTGGGATTAAGGCGGGACCACGTAATGGGCTCATTAATTTTGATACACATATATAGAAAAAATAGAAATGTACACATTAAAATGTTAATATGTGATGTTAATCTTAAAGGGAATGTAGCGCTACAACCAAACGATATTTATTACTGAGAATTATGAAAAAAAATGAAAAAGGTTGAAAGAATTATCAAAATCGGATGATAAACAAAGAAAATATGATCATTTGAAGGTTCTGTTGAAACGGATATGGAAGCCTCCCTTTTGAGAGCTATGACATCATAGTTCTAAATGACCATATATGGAATATTTATAAATATGATAATGTATTGATTTACATGAAAACAACAACACCTAACTATATAAAAATTAAGAATACTGAAGTGAAATAGTGCATCAAAGGTGATTTTTCTTTCATTTGCAGTGATTTTCTATGCTTTAAATGATATTTATCTACATGACTTATATGGTTATTTGGAACAATGACGTCATAATTCTCAAGATGGCGGCTCTCATATCCGTTTTAAAACAACTTTAAATGGTCATATCTTCTTGGTTAAAGATCCGATTTTGATAACGGTTTCACCTTTTCCGAAGTTATTTATAACTTACTCTCAGTTATCGTAGATGTTCAACTAAGTTTATCGTAAAATTTAAGGTATATACAACTTTTAAAATACTGCATATTTTATGCACATTTATGCATGCATATTGTTTCAATATATGTATCTTTCAAACTCGAATCTTGAAAACTGTTGTAGTATTACTCTAACAAAGATCGTTTTAGTTTACTATAGAACCTAAGAATTAAAAACGAGTCACATAACTTTTATAACCTACTGAAAGTAAGGTAAAATCTCAACATCTTGGCAGTAGAATATTATGAATTAGATAAACTAGTCTCGGCCTGCTAGACCCTATCATGCATATGTCTTACTTGCAGATATCGGTCTGGGCAGATTAGCCCAATTAAAGCGCCCACTGGCGATTAGCACAATTTATTCGCGCCTTTGGTTCACGCGCATAAAGTCGATGTTTGCCTGACGTCGTGTTGTAAATAAAGGTAAAACGTCAGTTGTTGATGCATCAGTTAAACTTTTTAACGTCACTTGCTGCTTCTCATAAGTTAAAAATAGGATGTTTTTATTAAAATATATTTTGAAAGTCTCGTTGAATCTCTCAAAATCTCTCCAAAATCACCAACAACGAGAGGGCGATTTTAAACGTCCTATTTTCCCCAAGGCCCTGGTTCTGGATCCGTGAAGCGTGAATTTGCATTCAAAATCAAAGTTATCTTCAACAGTTTGCAATGCCATTTAGCCTATTGCTCCATCTATAGTTTATTTACGTGAAAGCAGTGATAAAACCTTCATCTGTATTGTAAATAACAAACATGCAACGCAAATCATGTTTATCATTGTTTATGTAGCAACAGCTTAACAACAGTGCACTTTTTGTATGTGCCGTTTCCTTCCGGCTAAAAGAATGTCAAGATTTTGAACATACCAAAGCGCCGTGATACACACGAGGCGGGATTCAGAGGAATGACGGGATTGGCCAATCGTTCACGATTGATAGAAAGCTTCCCGCTTCGCTCAAGCAACCTAGGCGAAAGTTTCTAAAAAAAGATCGGTCTCACACGAAGATGGGTGATTTTGATATTTTTTAAATCTTCTTCGCGTGATATCTACCGTAAAACGGTGTCTATCCTAGATATATCTACTACGCAAACAAAAACAATTACATAGCGCAAACCGATTCGCATTTTCTTATAAAATATATGTATTGTTTGTCTCTATATAACCACACCATTTTTAATGAATACCGGAAGTATATGAATTAACACATACACTATACAATTAATGCACCATCCAGACGCGTGTTAACTTTGTAAGACGAACGTCTGTGGGTGTGTTGTTCTAAGGAGTATAGTTCCTCTTCCCTATTAAACGTCTGAAACCTTCTAATTTAAACAGCTTTTTTGAATCGGTGGGCATGTTTACCGAGATTCTGGTTCTGACTGGCTGACACATACACCCAGACTTGTAGTCTAGATCATCTGCGACGCTTGCTTGTTTTCAAGACAAACGTCTAGATAAGTCCTCCTCAACAACGTTTGATTTTTGCCGATACTCTGGTAAGATTTCTGATTGGCTGAGACAGGAACACCTGCTATCCAAGATATACCGAAAGGCAGAAAGACAATATATTTATATATACACAAAGAGGGTAACTTCATCATTATTTCAATCCTCCGTGGTGCTGTGCCTCTGAGTTCCGTCGGTGTGTTCTTGGGAAAGTCACTTTCCCTTAGCCTCGTCCGTCGGATGGGGACGTAAACCTGGCGGTCCCGTGTATCGGTTTAACCTCCGAGCACGTTAAAGAGCCATAGGAATCTATTCGATAATAAGAGTAGGGCAGGTTCCCGGATTCCTATGTATCCTTCCCTCTCTCTGGGGCGGCTCTAAATAACCTATACTGTGTTGATGAGCCGTTAAACAACATTCAATTCAATTCAACATATAAAGGGTATGTCTACCTGTACCTGTTTAAGGTGACAGGGTGGGGTATCGTGTATTCCAGTGTGGCAGCACTATAAAGTTGAGCATTAAATCTCATTGCAGCAAGTTGATGTTGTCATATGACTGAAACATTTTTAAAAGCTGCTGTAAACCCGACTTTATTTTGTCATCAAATGGAAGTTCAATGATTAAGGGTTATGTCCTCTTTGGTGAAATCCCATTTATAACAAAAGAAAAAAATTGCAGTTTAATATGTTTACGCTTTTATCTAGACAATGCTGTATTTGAATAATAAATACAGACTTGATAAAGTGTGTATTGCTCCATACTGATTTGAAGTCATTCTGAAGGTCAAGTGTATACACATACGTTTCAAACACAATCAACAATGCTCTATAACAAACATTCAATTCAAATTTGTTAAAAATCCAAATCTGCAAGTCCAATTTGTTGTTTTGGAGTGAATAACAGATTTTATTTGATCGAGAAGTGTGAAAACTTTATATTTTCACGAATGCGAAGCATGAGTGAAAAAATTTGAAGTATGATCACTTCGAGATGAAATAAAATCTGTTATTCACGGCAAAACAATAATTTTTTATTTTTATTTTATGCTTTATAATCAAAGCAAAAAAATAAATAAAACGTTGACGACGTCATTGGCTTAGTATGATGAAATTGCTGTTTTTAATAACCCTCTAACTTTTAAACTACTTAACCGATTTCAATAATATACGACTCATTTTCTTAGTTATTTCCAATCCAATGATATAACTTTATAAACAACTTTCGGAAAAGAATAGTTTTTGGAAAAAAAAAGTAGTCCAGTCAGTGAAAAAATAATGCCACTTGTTAACAATAGCCAGCTTTATTTTCGCGTACGAACTGTGGTGTTTGTCGTATGTATAGTTATGGGAGACGCCGACATGTACTATTGAATCATTTAACAACTGCGCATGCGCGATAAAGTTTAATTCCTCTGCCGTCTCTTCTGCGAAAAAGAAAGTTCGGAGGATTTCAAGCATGTCCGGTCGTGGTAAACCTAGGGTTGATGCCAGATCAAAAAAGCGAACGACCAGAAGCCAATCTGTGGGGACGATGGCCCCATCGGCAACGAAGGCAAAAAAAACCAGGCAAACCGGAGGCGCCGGTTCCGGAGAATATTGAAACCGTCCATCTACATGCGGACGAGGAAGAGGTCGACCCAACCAGCAAGGGTAATACACAGCGCCCGTTTATTGATTTCGAATGATTGCTTAATAAATCCGGAATAATTGACGAGCCCTGTTTTGAGTCGAATGATATTGATTTGGGTCAGGCTGATGTTCAGCCAATCATGAAGTGTGGAGGGGACAATGTCGCGATTCACGTCCTTTTGCAAATTTGTCAACAATATTGGCAAAATCATTATATCAATATAGCGGTTTTACTTAAGGGAAATATTGAATTGCTAGAAATGTGCGCATGTACCAGTGCATTGGTGGTAAATGCAAACGGTGTTTTGGAATGCAAATCAAAATATGTCCGCGAAAAAATTCCAAATATTGAAAAATGACCGATGTCCTCTTGGTATTCATGTGCATTTACATTAAAAGACATGACAAAGCGGCTGATTTAATTCAGTACATGTCCGTGATTAGGGAGGCCGCCTATCGTCATTCAGATTATGCATGGCGTATTTCTGACGAACAATTTCGTATCCGTCAAGCGGTAAGGCCAGCTTCTTGGGGTAGTATCGATTCCGAATTGTGGTTGAGGGTGATGTCCGTAAACACTGCACACAGGCAGAATTTGCCCAGCATACAAACGAAAGCAAGGCTAATTCGAAAGCCCAATTTAAAAATAGAATGGGCATATCAGCGCCTTGTAATGATTTTAATAGAGGGAGTTGTGTGTATTTTAATTGCAAATACAGCCATGTTTGTGCAGTCTGCCATAATACTCAGCATAGTAGATTGAATTGCCCGACGGCAAGCACAGCACCTACACCATCATACACGAACAAATCATTACAATCCAAGTGAGTCAGATGCTTTTCGGAGGTTCAGAGGTAGATCTAGCCGAGGGGGGGCGTCCATATTACAGACACTAATAATAGTACAAGCAATAATGAATTGTACTGCTTAGCAACTATACCAATTAATTTAGCGAACATTGAGGCGGAATTATTAAAATATAAACACGAGGATTCAAACATTATTTTAAGTGGTTTTAAAAAACGGCTTCCTAATACATTACGAAGGTCCACGTGTACCTACAGCGGCAAAAAATCTAGTGTCTGTACAAACTTAATCCTAAAATGGTTAAAAGTAAAATAGATAAAGAAAGGCCGGGTTGCAGGTCCTTATGACGCCAGACCATTACCGAATTGACGTATATCTCCTATTAGCTTAGTTCCTAAGAAAGTACCCGGTGAATTTAGTTTAATACATCACCTATCATATCCGCAGGGCTATTCTGTCAATGACTATATTGACCCGCAGCTGTCGTCAGTTCAATACACAAACTTTGACGAAGCCGTGCACATGGTACAAGATTTGGGGAAAGGGTGTTTGTTTGGAAAAGCAGATATAAAATCAGCTTTCCGATTATTACCGGTTAAACCACAAGACTTTGAATTACTTGGCTTTCCGTTTGAAGGACAGTATTATTTTGATAAATGCATGCCTTTTGGGTGTTCGATTAGTTGCAGTACGTTTGAAAAGTTTGCTACTTTCCTAGAATTTTGCATAAAACACAATGCACCAGTCCGCACATTAATACATTATCTTCACGACTTTCTATTTGGAGGTAAAAAGATACAACAGAGTGTAAGCGTCTTATGGAGAATTTTGATCGATGTATGCAACGTCTTGGGGTACCCATTACGCAAGATAAAACAGGGTCCCAAAACAATTATTTGTTTCTTAGGCCTTGAACTAGATTCAGAGGAAATGGTAATATTGATCCCAAAAGAAAAGATGGAAGAAATCATTCGAAAACATAAAAAATGAAAAATAAAGAAATGTTAAAGAAAAGGTCATTTTGAGAATGATGCAGTCGCTAATCGATATACTCAATTGTGCATGTAGAGCAGTTGTACCGGGAAGACCGTTCTGTAGAAGACTAATTGATTCAAATTGCGGCCTTACCAAACCGCACCACCACATTAGAATTAACCAAGGCCTTCGTCAAGATTTAGCCATGTGGTTGACCCTTTTTACTGATTTCAATGGCGTGTCCGTTTTCATGACTGATTTTGGGTATCTAATGTTGATGTGAAGTTGTACACAGATAGTGCAGCAGGTACAGGTTTGGGATTTGGTGCTTTTTTCAGGAAAATGGATAAGTGCAGTATGGCCTGAGGATTGGTTTAAGAACGGAATAACTAATGATATCAAAGTGCTCGAATCCTTTCCACTGTTGGTGTCATTACACATTTGGGGGGACAGTTTGCGCAATAAAAAGATAATATTCAGATGACAATATGTCAGTGGTGCACACAATTAATACAATGTCTTCTAAATCAGTAAATGTTATGGTTTTGCTTAGAGCTTTCACAGTGAAATGCTTAGAACTCAACGTCACCGTATACGGTGACGTTGAGTTCACTAAGCATTTCATGTGAAAAAGTTAAGCAAAAACCATTACCTTTCTCGATTTAGAAGACAATGTTTCTTCGCCTTGTACCTGACAAACAACTGACATATCAGTCATCTTGAATATATTCAGTCGGGCGCCAGAAGGCTTGTAACTGCTAGTATGGCAGCCAACACAAATCTAGTCTAAAAAATGCACTACTGTCGGTTGTTAGGTTTCGTAATCTGTACAAGTTGTCTGCAGACTGGCCCATCCCAGTAACGCAAATTGCACTGTATATATCATACTGTTTCGAGACCGGCTTGGCACCTGCTACTATTACAACGTATGTGTCGGGCATTAGTTTCTACCATGATATCAACAATTTGACCGATACAACCGATTCGTTCATTGTAAAGAAATTGCTCGAGGGTAGTAGGCGCTTATGCAAACAATACGATACGAGAGCACCAATCACAGAAAGTCTGTTGCAACAAATCTGTGGATCCTTGGTATATATTTGTTCCTCAGAGTATAAAATCACACTATTTGGGGTTGCATTTATGCTAGCATATTTTGGTTTATTTAGAGTGGGAGAAATAGTATTTACGACAGAAGAATACTGTAATCGACCGCTAACATTGGCTGATGCGACTTTTGAAAAACATTTTAATGCAATAAATGTTGCAGTTCGGTTTTCAAAAACAAATCAAAGGGGCAAGCCAACAGTGTTGCGCAGACCAAAGAGCGGTAAATCTGATTGTTGTGTCATAGCTCTAAATGCGTAAATAAAGGGTAGATTAAATCATGAAGGTTACCTTTTTTGTCATGCAAATCAGTCGCCTTTAACAAGAGGACATTTTTGTGCAGTGTTGTCTTAAGCTATTCTGTATTTAGGATTGCCAGTTACCAGATATATATAGGAGTCATTCATTCAGGATTGGGCGTGCCACTGATTTAAGTCGTCAAGAGGTAAATAGTGATGATATAAAAACATTGGGCAGATGGCAATCCAATGCATACACGAGTTATATCAGGCTTTAGAAACCCACTGTCCTTATCGCAGTGGATCTATTTTAGTCACCGTCGTATGACTGTATTATTTCCCCTGACCAACGGCTTCACCAATGGTGATCATCCTGGCTGTGGAAGGTGTTTCAGTCTATCGACATTCTAATTCATAAATGTCATCCTAAAAAATTGTGATGGCATAATTAGAGATTAGGGTGTTGCACGGATCTATACCCGTGTACTCTCTAATTTTTGGAGCTTGAAGGATGAAAATTAGTAGCATTTATTAATTATGGCAATAGCAAATTATGGCAATGCAAAATGATAGAAACAACATATGGCAATAGTATATGATGGCAATAGCATATGATGGCAATGCATATGATGGCAATAGCATATGATGGCAATAGTATATGATGGCAATGCAAATGATGGCAATGTATACATGTAGCAAATGTTGGCAGAGAGAGTAAGTGATGAGACATTCCGACCTTTTGGTTGGACATAATTACACAAATTAATATCATGCATATAAAAGAATGAAAATTGACGGGAGTGTTTTTATATTTTTTTCACATATATTGAGAGTACGTCGTCAAATAAAAATATATCATGTATATTTCTCACGTATGAAATACCACTTTTATTTCATTGCTAAAATCCACTGTTTCACTGCTAAGCATAAAATAAAACTCTGTATTGTACTTAAAACTGTTAAATAACCTCTTTATTTCACACCACAATACTCCTACCACACGTTGTACATTTTTATTCCAAATTCGTATTTCCGTTATTTAATTTAAACAGAACAATATTCTTTCAACATTTATTAACTGTATAAAATATAATTTGAAAAACACAGTCATAATGTAACAAAACAGAACTGCAGCTAAAATTAAATGTTGAGATAAATCGTGAAGAACACAGTGAGATTAACTGTTAAATTAACTGTTGGAGCTATCTTCCCAAAGTACAAATACGTAATGCGGAATTTTTGGACTCCATATCTACTGAATATAGATTTCTGAGACTAGACACCAGAGTACAATATGAAACTAAGACCGTGGAAGCCGGCGAATATAGTTGTGCTCATTTTGTACTCATGTCTGATAAGTGCACTGTGAAGGAGAAGTAAGTAATGGGATCAATTTTATTTTGTGAAGTACTATTTTTAACAAAGATCCTGTCATATGGTTTTGCCATTATATTAAAATAAATGTTTCTTTAAACTGTATGTGCATGAATATACTCTTTAGGTGAAAGTTGTTTGTGTGGAATGTGTATATTGCGTATGTATAAATAATGATTACTCTGCAATTAATGTTTAAAACACAGCGCGTTATTTAATTGAATATAATGGAGCGCATGTTTCCCACGTTTCATTGTCATTTGACCTTATACATATTTTTATGTAAAATATACGACATATGATATTGAAACACACATACATATATAATAGTACGATAAAGGGCATATATGTAAGAAAAATACACATATGTAAAGTTATATCAATAACATGTTATGTGGACGTCATAGATTAAATGAGTGGGAGAAACAATCATTTTAGCGGGAAAACACAGTGGCGCCACCTAGTTCAAGAACCAGCTACTGCTTTTTAGCTCTGCTGATCTTTTACTGATCAAAGATCAGCACAGCTTATGCCGATGTGCGGTGTCCGTCGTCCGTCTGTCCGTAAACTTTTTTTGAAGCGACTACTTTTCTGAAACTACTTGATGGATTTTCATGAAACTACAGAATTGTTGCCCATGATGTCTAGTTGACCCTTTCAAAAAATCATGTTAATGTGAAATTCAAGATGGCCAACAAAGCTAAAAATAGATTTTGATAACAAGTTTGTAGCGACGACAACTTGAAAAATATAAGTGATATTGATATGCTCTACTCAGAGTTGCCGTTCCTTGCATACACGTACATGTCAATGTAATGGCCTCTAGGAGAGATTGGTCGCTTGTATGAGTGAAACGGTACATGCGCAGTGAAGCAGTCTTCAATTAAGTTAAGTCCGGGTCCTATATTTCAATTTTCATCCCAGAATTAGTACACAGCTCTGCGAGTAAACATATGGATTTTATGTTGAAAGTGATTCATATGAGTGGTGGAGCTGTCGGCTGATTTCGTGGAAGGTGGTTACTTGGCGGTGTATAACTCGCGGACTGAGGAGATATCGGGACCGGTTGAACGACTGCCGGTTGTGGGTAGTTCACCTGTGGGTGACCTTCAGTCGCATTGGGCATTGGTTGAATCACGTGATCTTGTTGATTGTCGTCGCATTGCTAGGAAGCTGTCAGTATTTCACTGCCGTCGCGGGTGTCACGAAACACCCAAATCTACACATTTCCCCAAATCCTCCCAAATCTACACCAAATCTACCCTTAACCTCCCAAATCCACACCAAATCTACATTATATGGTGGTACAATGATGTTACTGTAGCATATATCAGAAGTAAATTAATCATTTGAAGATATATTTGTTAATTTATTACCGAATTAGCGATTAGTTTTGTTATTTTTACAAATCGTGATAACAACATACATAAAAAATAAAAATTAACAACTTGCTGAAATGATATATTTTTTTGTGATATTTGTGACCACAATATTGCTGTAACACCATGTTTAAGGTAGTTTTGGTGTGGATTTTGGAGATTTATGGGGGAGATTTGTGTGGATTTGGTGGAAATAGGTAGATTTGGGTGTTTTGTGTAACCGGCCGTCGCCGGCTTCAGCTATCGTATGCTTTCTGTAGGCACGGAAGATGAATGCTACAACGAGGGCCCCAGCACCGGCCGCTGAACTGAGACTCGGTGAGTACCCACCCTGTTGTCGTGGACATGAATGCTACAACGAGGGTCCCAGCACCGACCGCTGAACTGAGACTCGGCGAGTAACCTACCCTATTGTCGTGAACATGAATGCTACAACGAGGGCCCCAGCACCGGCCGCTCATTTGAGATTCGGCGAGTAACCCACCCTATTGTCGTGGACATGAATGCTACAACGAGGGCCCCAGCACCGACCGCTGGACTGTGACTCGGCGAGTAACCCACCCTATTGTCGTGGACATGAATGCTACAATGAGGGCACCAGCACCGGCCGCTGAACTGACTCAGCGAGTAACCCACCCTATTGTCGTGAACATACACTGCCATATAGATCATCACACCAATCTCGATCTAAATACCTTAAAGAGAGAACACAGAGAAAGTATTGATAAAATACAAGAGAAATAAAAAGAAATACACGAAAAACACCCACCCTAACGGAAAAGCACATCTCAAAACAAGTGCAACAATAATTCGCGATTTGAGCATATTGAAGCTCATAGGAAGGGGCAAGTCATGGAACAATCAAAATTTTAAAAAATATGTAATTTACAAGATTAAAAACATCAAAACACCCTTCTGTATTCTATGGTAGGCCATTTGAGTTCGTTCAGCATTGAAGTGACACTACTTTGATAATTATAATAATTGCAGACACATCTAGCAGCTCGCCTTTGTTTCATCTCCACTTTCTGCGTTGGGTCATTTTGTAATGGGTGCCACATATTCGACTTGGGGTCTTACATAAATTGTATAGACTGATTCTTTGACTTTTCAATTTCTAATTTTGATGTTTCTTTTAACAAAGCTTAAAGTGTTGTTTGCTTTGTTAGTGATATTATTTATGTGTTGGGTCCAATATAGGCTTTTGTTTATAAAAGTGTGCTAAATACGCCTAGGTATTTAGCATTATTAGTAGAGTTTAAGGTTTGCCCATGTAACTTGTAGGGGTATATTATTTTATTTCTTTTGCGCGATAAGCGTATTATTTCGCATTTGTCAGGATTAAATTTCATGAGCCATTCATTTTCCCATTTTTCTAATTTTAAGAGATCAGACAAGAGTTTCAGCATCTCTTTCAGAGACTACAGGGGGTAGTCGGGGGCCATGATTAATTAGCTCAAGATCAACTTGATTAATTAGCATCATGCTGGTTCATTTAAAAACATATGCAAGCCTACTTTGGATCTGCCATATGCTGTTGCAGTTTATTTTAAACTATTTGTTTTGACTTTTTATGATTGCCTCAATATTACACATAAAAACAAGATGATATGGCATCATTTTGCCTTAAGCTTAAACCATATGCTGAAAAAGAATTAGGAAATGACTATGCTTATGTGATCAAAACCCACCCGCCTCCCCGCCTAACCGCCTCCCCACCCCAACCCACCCCACCCCACCCCCTAAACTAAAAACACATATTACTCTTATTTTTTTTACATATGTCTGTGTTATTTTTGGTCACTTCTTACACAAATAGCTATGTTGCCCCGCCCCGTTACACCCCACACCCTCCCCCCATCTCGAAAGTATATATTTTTTTTACATATTTCTGTGTTGTTTTGCTCAGTTCTTACACATATACCTATGTTGCCCTCTCCACCCCCGCCTCTCCCCATCCCCACGCCTCCCTCACTCGAAACTCAATTTTTAATTATTTTTTTTACCATACTTCTGTGTTGTTTTGGTCAATTCTTACACATATAGCTTTTGCCTATGTTGCCCCCCCTCCCCCCACCACACACACACCCCCATACCAACCCTCACCAACCACTTTCTCCCCACAACCCTCACCAACCACCATCGCATCATCACATTTTTTTTTACATATGTCTGTTTTGTTTTGTTTTATCAAATCTACACCTACAAATATATATCAATGATGCGCCCCCGCCCTGCCACCATTGGTTTATGGGCTCCCATCACATGCAGGACAAGGGGAGGGGAATTGTTTTCATTTTATATTTTCCATTAATTTTAATTTGAACGCAATCATTTACATATAAAACAATTTAGATTAAATTCACAGATGAAATATCAATAAAAAAACTGATATCAGGCCACAATAAAAATTGCCAGAAATCCCCTCCCCGAGTTGCCTTTCGACCACACAGTTCTTTAAAATAACAGCAATTTTGGATTAAAACTGATAAAAAATAATAAAATTTCACACACTGCCCCAAATATTACTATAATTTGTATGAGATTCTAACAATAATTTTGTATCGGCCCGAGTTTCTATACCCGCCCTGCCCACCCCCCACAACCCCTACCCCAAATTGTTTTAGCCTTGTTTTCTGAAGGTATATACTGGCTAGTATATAATTTATTATTCTCTGAAAAATCGAATAGTCGAGCTGCTCTGTTTTCGACAGCTCTTGTTTGTATTACACTCAAAGAAACATTAACAGTTGAATGTAAGTGTCCGAATAATGGATGACGTTAATGAACATTACATACGATACATCTCACACTGACACTGCAAAATACTGCAATCACCTGAAGTGAATTTTATACTTTTTTTCATAAATCCCCATAACACTAAAGCAGTTAATATTACCATGACACTAACTATTACACCACCCAGACTTGATGGATGATATGGCATAAAAATACTTTTAGTGAGCTTGAGCAAACTTTACGTGTACAATGCTAAGTTTAAAAAAAGGAAATTGTCTAAAATTCTGAAAAAATCTGAAAGTTAACAATTCCAACATAGTTTTATAACAAACAATATGCAAATAAAGCGTTTTGAAGGGCGAATTGACGCCATTATTGTGACGATCGACAAGTACAAAGAAAAAATAGTGAAATTATTCTTCGAGTCTAAATTTTATATACCAGTGGCAAAACGTGAGATATATCAGATGGAGTTTTACATTAAGACAGACAGTGGTGAATTAGCTACATTCATGACAGAGCCGTTGATGACGACCCTTCATTTTAAGCAATATCCATTTTATTTCGACGATAGATCCACCTAAAACGTACGTGCCTGATCCGAATGTATGGATCAAATACTTCAAACAACAAAAAAGAGTAGAACAAAAGAGCGCTGGTAATATGTTAGTCATACAAAAATAAAATGAGAACAATTTGCAGGTGGTCGTATGCTTTGTAGAATCTTCGGCTGCTTCTGGTAATTATAAATTATATCGGTTCAACATTGCAACGTGACAAATATATGCCTATACGCGGACGGTATTCCTTCCGGAGGTGCGCCTAATGGAACTAGACTTTGATTCTGAAAAGGGGAAATCGTTCGATCGATTGAGCCTACTGCAAACTTTTCAAAAGCACTCGTAAAGCTAAAATAGTTATAGCTAAAATAGTTACAGCTAAAATAGTTAGTAGGAGCTAAAATAGTTATACCTAAAATAGTTATAGCTAAAAATAGTTATAGCTAAAATAGTTATAGCTAAAATAGTTATAGCTAAACTAGTTAGTTTTAGCTAAATAGCTAAAATAGTTAGTTATAGCTAAAATAGTTATAGCTAAAATAGTTATAGCTAAAGGTAGAGCTAACATACATTTTTGAGCTTGAGCTATTTTAGCTATAACTATTTTAGCTATAACTATTTTAGCTATAACGTTTTTCAATGATTGCTCTACATTGCGTAACTACCAAACAGATATTTTATTTATGAAATGTTTCAAGTAAATGCATGACCATTATATATAAGATTTTATAGTTGATCTTGAACTTGATGACTCAAAGGTTTTGACATATGGGGCCGATGTTTATGCAGATCCTTTACACACAGGATCCTTAACACACAGCAGGTATTCAAGCCCTCAATGATTGTATTCATATTTAAATGCGCATATTTGATTTTTTTGCATTGTCTATTAGTGCTGCCTTGCTGGTTAGAGGCTTTGCTGTTTCGAGAATATATCATGACATCACCCGTTTTATTGGTATGACAATAGGATAAGTGTGAGGTTCGGTGCCTGGTTTAAACAGGGCTTTTTGAGCAATGAAAAGAAGAACACTCAAATTGTAAATGTATTTTTTATTGATATATAAGACATACTTCACATTCACATATTCACATTTATTTTTAAATATAGTAATGTCCGTACGATAAGCTGAAATGATTATCCAGTCATCGTAAGAACTGAGTGAAAGCTTGACCACAGTTTGACAGTTTATCTCGCGCGAGCAGCTTCGTATGACTTGCACGGATGGCCGCAGCTCGGTTCGGTCACTAAGCGTATCAACATGGATAGGGTAGTTTTTTCATACACATCGTCTGCCCACACCTGAAAGAGAAACTAATCTTTGTCCATCTTTAACAATCGACATTGATTCCCATATTTCACTTTGATGGAGTTGTACCAGAAGTCATACATCCGGCATTTGTTAAGATCGAGCACTGCCTGACCCGCGTATATCGGTTTATTGATATTTAATTTGCTTCATTTGCAGTTTAATCCCACTAGACTATCGTTGAAAATCATAAACTCTTAAAGGTTGTTTTGGCCGTTATTTTTGTCACGTTTGCCTTAGAATTAGTCAAAGTAACGTCGATGTGCTTTCTTTGCCACTCCATAAGTTTACCAAATACGCTGCAATTCAGGATTTTATAGAAGGATTTTTCAAATTCCGTTCTCCCCTCCATTCGCTTTTGAGTGTTGAAATCGATATACGGCTTTAACCATGCCTCCTGTTTAAACTCTATACCACCGTCAATTTGCTCTATAATCAAACCGAGTTGCGAGTATAATTTCAGATTACGATAATGTAGCACGTAATGCTCTTTATATTCTAGCTTAGTAAGTAGTTTTTTGCCTCTCGGTTTCTTGGCGCAGATCCTCCTACAGGGTTTTAGGAAAGGGCGATAATTCTTCAGTTTCAATGTGTCTATTTAGCGGTGCCAATGTGATACAATTATGATCGTGATGCAAGTAACTGGGGTAACACAAACTAACTTCCAATAAATAGCCATTTGGTCCGTGATCCGGCACGTTCATAACGTCAAAGTTCGATATCTCGCTCTTCGCTCATACGTCTGAAGTCTCCTTTAGGAAGGGCCTGTTGGCAGACCCACCCATACAAGTTGTTAGCATCTATGACTAAAATATAATTTGACTATTCCGAGGGATTGTATGATTCTAAATAAGAATTGTTGGCTACGGCATGTCAGTGAGATATCTGGCTTATAGCGCCTCGTATGCCTCGCTCCCAGAGCAATAAGTCCGTGATAATTTCGAACTCCACTTTAGGCATGCGAAGCAAGGCCGCCCAAGATAGACCAGGTGCCGATCAAAAGCGGCAAGGATCTAATTTGTAGTCACTCTGTCATATATGACGAACATTTTCGAAAATGTTGCATAGCAATAAGACGTCCGTCTTCAGGTAGAGGTCCTGTACTTGCCCATGGTAAACTGCTTTTAGTGTTAATGTCCTGGTAGTTTATGAAAAAGAAGAATAAAATTAACTTCAAGTGATTGAAGTATTTTGCAATGTCAGTGTGAGATGCAGAGGGCTGGCGTGGCGCAGTCGGTAGCGCGGCGGATTTGTAACCGGAACCTTGAGGTTTCCAAGGCGGTAGCCCTTTTGTCAAATCTTTTTTGTTTGTGATGTCGTTTGCATTTATTGTTACTTTTGCCTTCTTGTTTGTCTATTTGCGTGTTTGTTTCTGTGTTTTGTGGTGCCACTGAGTTCCGTCGGTGTGTTCTTGGGCAATACACTTTCCCTTAGCCTCGTCCGTCGGATGTGGACGTAAACCGGGCGGTCCCGTGTATCGGTCTATCCTCCGAGCACGTTAAAGAACCATAGGAATCTATTCGATAATAAGAGTAGGGCAGGCTCCCGGATTCCTATGTATCCTTCCCCTCTCTCTGGGGCGGCTCTAAATAACCTATACTGTGTTGATGAGCCGTGAAACAACATTCAATCAATCAGTGTGAGATGTAACGTGTGTAATGTTAGATAACGTCATCCATTATTAGGACACTTACATTCAACTGTTAATGTTTCTTTGAGTGTAATAAAAAATGGTATTCCACTGTTAATGTTTTGGTAATAAATTCATTAATCACTCATTATTCTAGATGTAGGTCTGTTTATAGCTGACATGACTCGAGTTGAGGACTTTAATATTCGTAATCTTTGTATAACTAAAACGCTACTCAATCAGGGTTACCATAAACTTCGTAAAACCGTTTCCTTAATTTTATTATCGTAACCCTGATCGTCTTTCCAAATATAAAAATAATTGAAGGACTCTTCTGCGACAAGGACTATACAACCTGACTTCTATGGTGATGTGATTTATAAACTGCGTAAGATTCTTGGTCATGGTCATTTTCATACTATCTTTGTTAAACTTGTTAAAAAGTGTATCAAAAGAGGTTATGACCCTATCATTTTGAAACGTACTGCATGCTTGGTGGTGGACCCTTTTACAGTTCGCCACTATGCTTTCCGCTTTAATTGTACGATGACCGGACGGGCTGTGGACCGTATGATGACGCCTACCCAAATCCCATTGGGACGGTGGCGTTTGATATTTGTCTATGATCTTTCTTGTCGTGCCCTTAATGGTTTATTCTCTTGTTGCTCTGGCCTCTGCCAAGTCATTGAGTACCTTCATTGTGGCTTTCTATGCTATTGTTTTTTGTATTATATTTACACGAGCATATTTGTGTTTTACTTATATTGCCTATTGATGCTGCCATGTTGGTTAGAGATTATATCATGGCGGGTATTTCTTTATTTACACTAACCTGTTTTAATGGGATGATAGTCGGGTAAGTGTGAGGTTTCCAAGGCGGTAGCCCTTTTGTCAAATCTTTTTTGTTTGTGATGTCGTTTGCATTTATTGTTACTTTTGCCTTCTTGTTTGTCTATTTGCGTGTTTGTTTCTGTGTTTTGTGGTTGACTGTCCTCTTTGAAATCTACTTTTCCTGTCAGATCTTTTATATTTCTTTAAGATACTATAAAAGAAAAAAAAGACCATGTATCTTAACTTTTTATGTAGCTTAACGATTGTTTTGTAAGCGTAAGAGAAAAACACTACCTGAAGTAAAATGTTCGGTTGTGCAATACAAAATGTTGGATCATTTAAAAATATATGCAAAACCACTATGGTTTTGTCATATGCTGTTGCAGTTTATTTTAGTATAAATGCAAACTATTTGTAATGACTTTTTATGATTGCCACAAACATTACACATAAAACAAGATGATATGGCATTATTTTAAACTTAAACCACACTAATTAGGAAATGACTATGATAATGTGATAAAAATGTTAAGACCACTCACTTAAAAAAAATGTTACGCAACATGTTGATGAACTAATAACGCTAATTAATCAAGTTGATCCCGAGCTTATTAATCATGGTTCCAGACTACCTACCCCCTGTTTATATTTACTTACAATAGTGTCACCAGCAAAGAGTCGGACAGAGCTATGGATATCTATGGGTATGCATTTATAAAACAGAGAAAAAGACAGGGACCAAGGACACAGTCTTGGGGGCACACCTGAGAGGACATTTCATTCATCAGACTGCTGTCCTTCAACTATGACTAATTGAGATCTGACAATATTTTATCCATTGGATGGTAGATGGATCGATTCCGAGTCTGTGAAGTTTAAATATAAGACTTTGTGGTCAGCTTTATCAAAAGCTTTGGAGAAGTCCATAACAATAAGGTCAGTTTGTTTCTTATTATCTAAGATATCAAATATTTCTTGAGTAAAGCCTATTAGTTGGGATTCACAGCTATGCTTAGAGCGAAAACCGTGCTGAAAGTTATATGAGATCATGTTGGTGGCCATGATATGTTCAATTATTTTACTGGTGATACAGGTTAATGATATGGGTCTGTAGATGGCTACCTTGCATTTGGGTCATTTTTAGCTCACCTGAGCTATTGTGACCGCTTTTTGTGCGTCCGTCCGTCCGTCCGTCGTCCGTCCGTTAGCTATTGCTTAAACAACTTCTCCTTGGATAATTCTGAGGTCAAATCATTCCAAAATTATACAAATTAGGTCAATGCGATATCCAAGATGGCCGCAATTACCATCTATGGTAAACAAATCTTCTTCTGAAGAACCGCTGAACAAATTTTAGCAGTTTTTTATTGATAAATAATCAACTCCTAAACTACAAAGGTTTTACAAACGAAATTCCTAGGCTGTGCCCCGGGGTTCCAAAATGTGTTACAATGGAGATTTTACGTTTTACATAGACATTATATCGGACATTTGTAAAAGGCATCTTCTCAGAAACCGCATGACCAATTTTGACCAAATTTCAAGTGGAAGATACAGAGGTCAATGCCTTCCAAAATTTTACAAATTAGGTCAAGTGACCGCCATTCTCATATATAGTCAAAACCTTAAGCATTTTCTTCACAAGAACCGCTGAATAGATTTTGACAGTTTTTTTTTATAAATGGTCGCCAACTCCTAGACTACAAAAGTTATACATACGAAGTTCCAAGGGTTAAAACTGGCTGTGCCTCGGGGTTCCAAAGTTTGTATACGGAGATTTTACATGTTTTACATAGACATATAGGGCATTTGTAAGCGACATCTCCTCAGAAACCGCTTGACCAATTTTGACCAAACTCCACGTGGATGATACGGATGTCAGTGCATTCCAAAATTTTAAAGTGCGTCATCCAAGATGGCCGCCATTACCATACATGGATTTAGTTAATAATACCGTATTTTGCCTCGTTAAGACGATAGGGCCTTCATTTTGCATCAGGTGTTTACCAAACTTTAACAGATTGTTAATAGCAATGAAAGCTTGCAAAATATCACAGATGAGCGTTTCAGGGCGATTTGGACCTCTTGTTTGAATACTGGAGCTACAAGTCTTTGGGAACTTTTCCTGTTTTAAATGATGAGTTGAAAGTTTTTGTTAGCATTGGGGCGATTTCTGTTCCTAGTTCTTTTAGTATCCTAGGTGTTATTTGGTCCGAGCCTGCTGCTTTATTTGGGTTTAGATGTAGGAGGTTTCATTACCCCTTGAACAGAGATGTTTATTCTTGGCATTTGAGGGACATACATGTTAGGAAAGTTTTTAAGTTTTGTTGGTTGAGATAAATGATTAAGTTTTAGAGGTTTGGGTGGAGTGAATGCTGATTGAAATTGTATACGTGGGTGCTTCAAAAAGTTCTGTCACTAGGCATATATCCTTTGAACTGGATATTACACTGAGATAAAGTAGTGTATTTATAGTACTACTGGGTTCGCTCTCTTAAATTCCACAACAAAAATGAATATTTTCCGGTTATTTATATCCCTGAATTACACCCCCCCCGCCCCCCCTACCACACGTTTTGGATAATGGCATCTCTCAATATGTCCTTGTTACAAAACGTTGTAAAATATATTTGAATAATTCTATGCTTTTAAATTTTCGTGTACGCCATCTGTTGTTATTCGCCCATAATCCATGAAAATGATTGTCGAGAATTCGGAAAGGTCTTGCTGCAAACCAGATACGAGTCAATGCATATCCCATAATTTTAGCAGCAATAACACTGATTTTCTTCATTTTGTTTACGGAAATGTTCTAATATCTTTTAAATGTCGTAATTATTCTCATAGTATTAATATGTTTTCATATTTTTTTACAAATTCTAGTCCTTCAGTGTTTAAATTATGTACAATGTTTAGTGAAAATATTGATCATCCAAAAACGCTATTTCAGAAGACTGTCCTTCCATTTAATGTCCATTTATCATTAAATTAATTTTACACGTTAGCTTAAAATGTTAATTTCTAAGACAATGCCTTTTCATCTACCATCCTTAAATTCTGAATCTTGTAATGCACAGATATAACTGGTAATGTATGAGAAATTTCAAAGGTCTTCCTTAAGTACTTAAAGAAAAACAGGCATTTAAAAAAGTAACAATTAACATACCTGAAAAAACTCAGAAAGAAAATGCCTCAGTATGTAAAAGTGATGTGTATTAAATGTTCCATAACTTTCGTCTAATAAAATATACAGCATGTATTTGACCATCAATGGAATGGTATTGAAATTTTCGTTCATTTGATACCAAACATCAACACTCACAATGAGCAGATAATTGTTAAAACGCGTTACTGACAGAACTTACTGAATGACTCTCGTATTTATAATATTTGCAATATCGTTTGGATCTGTGAAGTTTATGCCATTTTCTTTAAGTGGGGCTATTCCCGAACTTTCTGTTTTGTTATGCTTTATAAATGTGTAGAACTTTTTTATTGTTTGCGCCTTCGTCATTTGTGGTGATACTTCGACATATGACCAGTATGATGCTCTTAGTTGCTTTTGAATTTCTGATTTAAGCTGTTTTACATTAAGGTGTCGGTGATGTACACATCTTGCTCTTGGGTTCTTTTAATGTTTGATGTAGTTTGTTTCTTTTTCTGATGAGATGTTGTATTGTTTTTGTGAGCAGTTAGTTTGTTTAGTTGGTTCGTGTTTGTCTGTGAGTTTGTTAAATTCATTTTTGTAATAGGCCCATTGTTCTTCTGGTTTATCTATGATGTCTTTGTTAGAGTGAAAAGATTTAGACATATTGTTTGCGTCAAGTTTAAAGTTTTCTCAATTTGTATGTGTTGTACATTTTAATATTTCGTTTTGGCTGAGTTGGTTTTCCTGTAATAATATCTATTGAGTAAAAGATAATGTCATGGTCTGAATTTCCAAGACCAGGAAGAGGTTTAGTTGAATGTACAAGTAATGGGTGGGTTGTGAGGAACAAATCTAGTATGTTCTCACCTGTTGTAGGACATTTAACCATCTGACTTAGTGAGAAATCATTAATAAAATTTAGAGTTTTGTGTGGGCATGTGCTTTTTATGGATTGATTTTCCCAGTCAAAGTGCGGGTAGTTTAAGTCTCCCAGAATCCATATTTGGGTTTGCTTGGGTATTTCCGCTACATAATTACTATATTTGGTAGACTAGTAATGTCATTTTCATGGATGTAATGTATATGTTTTTATATCCTGGGATTTCTATTTTGTCCCATATGGCTTCAGCATCATTTTGGAGAGCTAGCTCTTCACGTGACACAAGTTTGTTTGTTATTGCAAGGAAGACACCTCCACCACGTTGTCCAGTTCTATCTTTTCTATATATGTATTTTGTAGTCGTTAGGGAACATTTCTGAAGTGTTGATATCAGGAGTTAGCCACGACTCAGTTTAACCTTACGTATGACTAGGTGTAAAAAAATATAAAAACATCGGACAGGGAAAGTTGCATTCAAGGAGGACAGTCAACCACAAAACACAGAAACAAACACGCAAACAGAGTAAGTCTTTTTATTTACAATAGATCTGCAGTTCATATTTATTACAGTGAGTATGTTACGTTTAAAATTTGACGACTTGTTTTGTTGCTTTTTTTAATTTAGGGGAGGACGTGGCGTGGGGTGTAGTTATATGGAAGGTCTAATAACCTTTTTATTGCATACGCATTTTTAATATATAAACTAATAATTAAAATAAAACATTAGGTTGTATCATTTAATTTTCATCAACAATATTTATTTGAAACAAACATATTGTCGTTACATCGTGGGAATTTTCTCAATTAAATCAACATTGTTTATACCACGTGACATACTTTCTTGACATGAACAGAACATTGCAGTAATCACGAACGAGTATTTATTACACACCCAATATGACTTTACTACACGTCAATATAAGAGAATATTGACGTTTCCTGTTACATTGAAAGTTGTAAATGTGTATGCACTATGCAATAATCTCTCATATTGACGTGCAATCCCTACCCAGAGTTGTCGTTCCTTGCCTACAGATACACAATGTAATGGCCTATGGGAGAGACTGATTGACGTTCAAGAGTGGTGCAATTTTCTGTCCATGTCAAAAAGAAAGTATGTCACGTGATGTAAACAACGTTTATTTCATTGTTAAAATTCCCACGATGTAACGAAAATATGTTTAAACTTGTTTTCATGAAAGAAGAGGAAACACATAAATATATTTTTCCAGAGTTTCGTTTTTGGTGCATCAGGTTTTAAAAGTTGAAACAGCCAGATCAAATAGCCCCAAGGATTTTAGAATCTGCACTACAAGACAGATGCGTTCTGAAATGTACAAGGAAATATTACAAACAAAGGTAGATACAAGTCAAGCGTCTCCGTGACCGAGGGGTTAACGACGTTCCGTTGTAAACCTTCTCGCCTCTCAACGCTGCGAGTTCGAATCCCACTGGGAGCTTGTCTTGCAAGTGAGGACGTTTCGATTCTTACGGATGACGGGAGGTGTACAATACTGGTTCTACCCAGAAAAAGTGAATGGTCTGCCTCCACCAAAACAAACACCGAAAAAAAACCAAATTGACCGTCATATATAACCTATATAACCTTACATGGGTAAAACAACATACAAACAAAGATACACATGTGTCGACAGGAAATGTAGCATTCAAATACCTCATTCATCCAAAAACCATTCGCAACATCTCGTATACTGCTTCACAGCATTACTCGAATGTACATCGAAGGTTTCCGTATTGGTTACCCAATCGCGCCTTATATTCCCGGCAAAAAAGTTGCATTCAAAATAAAAGTTATCATCCAAATTGTGCAATGTCATTCAGCTGATTGCTCCATCAATAGTTTATTTACATGAAAGCAGTGATATAAAACCTTCATCTGCATTGTAACATATAAGCATTTAACGCAAATTATACATCAACACGTGTGGTCAGCGGCCATATTGTTCACATAGCAACAGTGCACTATTCAGGTCTGCGCCAATGGCTAACAAAATGTCAAGATTTTGAACATACCGAAGCTCGATATACACACGAGGCGGGATCCTGAAGAATGACGGGATTGTCCGAGCGTTCACGATTGTCCGAAAACACGCATTCATAACAACAACAACAATTACAAGGGGAAAAGAAGAAGAAAAATCAGCGAAACCACAAACATAAAATGTGTGACGTCATGGGTAATGCCTTGTTACTGACAGTGACATAACGGTCACTGAGGGTTTAAACCAGGTTCTACGGTGCCATAAACTCTACTCTTAACTTTCTGTCATGCCAATGTTAACGGGGACAGTGTAAAGAAGGAAATCCCCGTTAGGTTATTATTACATCCTCTAACAGACTGGGCAGCATTACTAATCAATATAAGTAAAACACAAAGATTATCATGTATATATGAATATAACCATTGTATAAAGCTGAGACTTTGATGTCTGGTTCTACTCTTAATATCTACATAATATTGCACTGGTGTAATAACGTTGATAAATGTTAGAATTACGACATTATTTTACTTCAACGTTAACAGCACATTATTTTGTCTTCAACTCGTTAAAAAAATGCTTAATTATCGTTTTAAGATCAAAATGAATTGATATACATGTTATACCGTCAACATTTAGGTTATGTGCGAAACGGGTATATTTGTCATCAATACTTTACGGTTGTGGCCTTTTTTGACTTATTGTGCTATTGAACGATTTGAGCCGAAACAATGTATTACGGGAACATTTATAACACAGTCACTGCCACAGAAACATGGGTGTTGACGCTTTTATCGATCTCCGTGTCCCTGAAATCGGTTTACAAATCGTGACACAATCCACAAAAGTTCATTTTTATCCTATTCTTTTCATGTCACATATTCACTGCAGCCAGAGTTTCAACACTATTATTGTAATAACACCCACACCGGATGCAGCATTTACGAATATGAATTTCCCCATGAAAAAATGAATGAAATACACACTGCAGTCAATGACAGCTAGTCCTCGTCATCTGCATTATTTTTGAATATGGATTTCTCCAATAGAGAATAAATGACATTATCCTCTTCATGCTGTAACACCATTTGCATCATTTCCGAATTTGAATTTCACCAGTAAAGATTCAAATGCACTTAGCTAGAAATACACTCCTCGTAATATGTACATCATTTCTGATATGAATTTTCCCGTAATCAAATAAAATACACACTACAGTTAATGTCAGCTAGTCCTCTTTATCTGCGTTATTTCTGAATATGCATTTCTCCGGTAGAGAAAAAATGATATTATCCGCTTAATGCAGTAACACCATTTGCGTCAGTATTGAATTTGCATTTCACCAGAAAAGAATACAATGCACTTGATAGTTAAAGAAACTAACCCGCCAAATAACGGCTAAATTACACTACACAACTTTTTATCAGAATACTGTCCATGTGTTCAGGTCATATAATTATATGTGATGATTAAAAGTATAGGATTGTTCATGGGTTCTTAAAATACCGTGATTGAATATGCGTAAGATGAATTATGAGTTGGTATCTCTTATTCAGCGCTCTAGTTTTGGGGTTTCACCTGGCTGAGTAAAGCCGTTTATATGGTGTCTAGAGTTTGGATTCTCAAAACATGTAAGTTATATATATAAAGAGGATACTTGTTTGTTTTGAGTGAATATAGGATTTATTTTCATCGGAAAGTGAGAATTTTTCACGAGTGATTTAGCACGAGTGAAAATATTTGAGTTTTTCTCACTTCGAGATGGATAATTAAATGCTAAATAATTTAAAAGAGTTTAAATGGGCTCTGTCGCTCTTATGATAGCTTTCAATATGACATATATCAACATGGATATACAAATCCCTCATTTAGCTTTAACAAGTAGCTATTCCGCCAACAACAGGCACGTTTTACATGATATGTACACCATTTATAAACCTACTGACGACGAGGTACATATATAACTTACATAATTTAAAAAGACAAACTCAATAAACACGATACAAATGGCTTTAACCATCCATACCACAAATCCCAAAACGGTAGCGTCGAATTAAGAGCCAACTCATAATAAATTATTCATGTTACGCATATTCAATCACGTGTAATACAACCTGGAACGATTTTGATTGGTTCAGTTAAACCTGTAACACTACGCAAGTTTATCAACTGAAACTATTTTATTTATAACAAATTCACCCAGATCTGAGTCATAAACTTATTTTTTGTAACAGCTTATAAAAATAATACACATTATACAAAACATTGTTGTTAGTTTGTTAACAAGTTGGTGTAAACTGCTATTGTGTAAAGAGGTAAAACACGAACTCTTTTACACGCAACGTTATGTGTGAGACGCGACGTTACGACGTCACATATTTTATGACGTTTTGGCGCTTAAGGACTCACGACACTATTATCTCCCTTGAGTACTCCTGCCCTACAGATGATGGAGGTAGTCTAAAAACATAGTTCCCTTTTTCTGCTTTTTACAGGACTTTACATTGCAGACATGGATTTATCTTTACCAGATGCTTAATCTACAGCATTTTAGGAAGAGATCACAGAAAATTTCATGTTGATATCAGCTTTCTAGCTAATTCTGTCTCATTTTAGACATCATGGGTCGAATCACCACATGTTGTATTTTTGTCATATTATTACGCTGAATTTTGATAGGTGTCACACAAGCAAGAAATTAAAAAAAGTTCAATCTGGTAAATATTCGTTAAAAGTTAATAGCATGCAGATATTGGATCAAGGAAGAATTTAAGCCTAAAAGTGTGCTTCAAAATCTTTTTTATCTCTATGCCATGAACACAAACCTTACAATGGGACCCTATGGAAAATTAATTGTGGTGTGAGACGTTAACAAAAACTGTGAATTTACCGGTGAGAATTGCAGTGATGCTGATTTTTCCAAGAAAAGCAGGTACATGACTCTGATTGGAACTTTTCTTGAGCAAATATTAATATTCAGTTATTTTAAACATTTCAGTATGGGCTGATAACCCAGATTCTCTGTTTTTTGATAAATATTTGATGATATTGTACTCTAAAGTAGATCAGTCATCTGTAAACAACAATTTAGGATGTATGCTTTGGGATTCTGCTTATGGAAGCAAACAGAAGGATGCAGGAAGTCCCATGTATGGCAGGCAATGGATTACATATCCGGATGGTCATGTTGGATCTATTCATGCCCATAGACTCATGTATATTTGCACCACAAGGCAATATTTGCCTCGTATTCCTGATGTTATAGATGTTTCACATTTGTGCCATAACTCACTATGCATTCGTTATTGCCATCTTTCTTTGGAACCACCAGCCATTAATTCTTGTCGAAAGAAATGTAAGAACAATTCAAACTTGCTCTGGGCATGCACATTACAGAGACTGTATATTTTGAGGTGATTTTTGATAATTATTTTTTACCCCACCCACTCATGTTAACATGTAAAAAAATAATTGTCCCCAAAAATTAGATTACATGCTTATTAAGACAGGAAAGTATCATTTAATATTATATATGGTACTTATCGCATGCTTATTTATTTATTTGTCCTGGTTACGAATGTCTGATCTTACCCTTAGTGACGCGAACCTTACGTGTCTAGCATGCCTTTTTTGTAGGTATCGGCTTGATGGATTTCATCATATTTGTTGAAATTTGCCACCCTTCTCATGAATCTGTCGCGTTTAAATTTGGGAGTTGATTGACGCTCTTTATGGTAATCGTCTCTGTCTTGTATATTTTTCAGGACCTTGACTGTTTTCGTGTTGTTGGGAATTGGAACCCCTAACACTGTCATCTTCTCCAAGTTCGCATTTGCTCTACCCTCGTTAACACGAAGACCTGCACTAAACTTGCGTGCCTTAGCATTTCTTGGGTAAGTAGTGTCTTTAGGATTTGATACATTGCATGCTCTGTTTATGCTTTCAATTTTGTTGGTGCTGCTTTTGAAGCGAGTCTTGGATAAGCTGTCTGGTCCTAACCGTAGTCCCATTATTGCATTCTTGACTAGCAGGCGGTCATTATTGTTCATTGCAAAACATTTAGCATTGCCCGGAATGAAATCCATCTTCCAGTTAAAAGGCGGCTTTCCAGAGCATACAAATGATTGTCTTGAGCAGGTTGTTCCACAACAACCTGAGTAGCATTCTTAAATTGATTGCGTGATGCCAGGTGAGTATTTGTTCATTTTCTCTAAGTCTCCATCACATGCAGAATGCAGACTTGAAAATTCTAAATTAACTCGGTGGGACATATCACGCGCAAAGCGACTCTGTAGGTAAGTTCGGTGTTTCTTTGTAGTACCCATGAACATTTCTTCGCTAAAAGATGTGGATTTCAGTCGGTTGAGGAGGAAACACATGTGTGTGTATGATGTCATAATTCCGCCAAACCTTTTATTGTCAATTTTAAGCATGTCATTATATTTGGCGTACTTTTTTTACAGGAGATCATACAGTCCTAACTTATTGTTATGCATACTTTTGTATATCATTTGTTAGCCTTGTTTTGTGTCTTCTTTGTAGAAACTGATGGGAGAACAGGATGGAAGATTAATTTTGCATAAAAAAAATATATATATAAAAAAAAGGCTGTTTATATGTATTCACAGCTTTGGAAATTGAATTTTGATCGATAACCACCAATACTATCATTTCCCTGCAAATTTATTCATTTTTGTCAAAAATGAATATGCTTAGCATCTTATTTTCAGACAATGTTGCACTTGTTCTTGTATCTGTGAAAGTTTTAGACAAGTAAGGACAAAACTGATCAAGTTATTAAGAAATCCCTTCAGTGTATGTATAGGTATTTTAAGGTATCTTCATATTGCAGGAATAAACTGAATTTTACAGGATACCACGTTTCACTAAAAATTGAATATTTTCAGAACCAAAACAAGTATAAATATAATTTTAGCTTTATTTTACAGCTATTGGATTGTCATTCAATCACACGTATCAATGAAGAGAGACTTATTTGAAAAAATGCAAAAATTTAGGCGAAGGATCGATAATTTTGTCAGAAAATCAGATTTCGAGGGTGACCCTTATTTTGATTTAATCATTTTCAGCATTTTTCTCAATATTTTTTTTTTTTAACCCATTTTCATGCTATTTTCATACAAAGAGAAACCTTTTCATGTATTTCTGAGAGTTTCAGACATATATGAGCACAAATAACCAAGAAAATGCAAAATCCCTACCATCACTGCAGATTTTCAGTTTTCAAAATATTAAAGGTACTCTGCCTAAATTTTGACCGTTACCCTGGGTCACTAAAATTTGAATAATTTTAGAACCATTGAAAATGGAATCAAACGTTTTGCATTGTTTAGCTTGAAATTGATTTCTATACAATTTGTATTATTATTGAAGTGCTGATTTGAAAAAAAAATCTCCTTAAGGACTCACGACACTATTATCTCCCTTGAGTACTCCTGCCCTACAGATGATGGAGGTAGTCTAAAAACATAGTTCCCTTTTTCTGCTTTTTACAGGACTTTACATTGCAGACATGGATTTATCTTTACCAGATGCTTAATCTACAGCATTTTAGGAAGAGATCACAGAAAATTTCATGTTGATATCAGCTTTCTAGCTAATTCTGTCTCATTTTAGACATCATGGGTCGAATCACCACATGTTGTATTTTTGTCATATTATTACGCTGAATTTTGATAGGTGTCACACAAGCAAGAAATTAAAAAAAGTTCAATCTGGTAAATATTCGTTAAAAGTTAATAGCATGCAGATATTGGATCAAGGAAGAATTTAAGCCTAAAATTGTGCTTCAAAATCTTTTTTATCTCTATGCCATGAACACAAACCTTACAATGGGACCCTATGGAAAATTAATTGTGGTGTGAGACGTTAAGTATATCTGACGTCGTGGCGGTTCTTTGTCCATCTGAATTAGTTTTTACTAATTTGATTGCAATGTTATGTGATAAAAAGGATCTTAAACTCCTTCGTTATGAATTATTTTTAATTTTAACTCGCCAAAAGGCTCGTTAGAATTAAAATAATTCATAACTCGTTCCATAAATCTTATATGAAATGGGAACTCGTTTAAGATTTGCCCGTTTTTTGGCGGCTTAGTTTCTTTAAGTATTATTTTATATTAAATTAAAATGTCTAACTGTACTTACCTTCGACGCCTTTGAACGATGCACAGTGTTCATCTGAACATAATTCAGGACCAATGGAATATGTCACAGTTACATTTACAAATCATCGAGCTATGTCCAGGATGGCGTCGAAAAGCCGATGAGATGTAATAATGCAGCAAGACAGATAATCAAAAATGCCTTTTTTCACATCTCGCCATTTTAACCATGAATCGGAAGACCAGTTCAAACTAAGTTTCCAGTATGTACTTTGTGTCAAAGAAAACTATAATGCTCTATACCAAAACATATGACATTAATCACAAAAAATTCAAATACTCTACTACAATAGTGACCCATATTGTGCTGATTTACATTTCAGTATGGACGCATTGAAGTCTGTGGTTCACCCACATGCACTTGTAAGTGAGTACAGTTCAAACCAGACCCAGCATACATGTATTTATATTTCAACTCAGCATCCAGTTGCCATTAACGTATAGCACTACATCTAACACATGGTGTTTGTTAGGTTAAATGTGTGTACTATATTTGTATGTGAATCGTTTATGTTTTGTTAGACTAGCTACTGTCAGTAAATATTGTGGGCCACACTTTACACCATAGCAAAGATCACTTCTGCAGTGACCGTTCACAATGTCCACGGCGGTAACCCTGTTGTCAGCTGTTTTATGTTTGTTGTGTCGCATTCTTTGCTTCTGATTATCCTTGTAATTGTTGTTTATTTTGACTTAGTCTAGATCATCTGTGACGCTTGCTTGTTTTCAAGACAAACGACTACAACTGTTCTTTTAAAAAATGTTTGACGCGGCAGCCGTTTGACCGAGATTCTGGTATCGTTTCTGAATGGCTGATACAGACGCACCTTCTATCGAAGATATACAGAACGGCAGAAAGACACTAAATTACTAAATACAAAAAGAGGCAAACTTCAAAATTATATCGAAAAACTAAATGTGTTTGATAAAAATACAATAATAATAAAAATACTAATACTTATTCAGACATGTGTTTGCGGTTTCAATTTGTTTTTCTACACAAAGGTTCAAGACGTTTTTATTTACAATCAAGCGTTGAAGATGATCAAGACTAATTTTGACTGCGTTCTGTGAATGATACGTTCTCTTGTCGAATTTTGTAAATCATAGAAATCTAGGTTATTTAAAGAGATTAAAGTAAGAATACATACATTCAACCAACGATTTCATTTTGGATAACAAGTAAGTTAATACAAGTTTACTTGGTTTTCATAGAAACTGACAGTTTCACTACTGCCTGTTATTTACTGTCCAAATATAACCTAATAAGATGTGTAAACTCCCCATTTAATTTTTTCTAATTTCATCACTGTTTTACTGAACCACCGCAAGTTCTGACAGGTAGAGAAGTTGTGTTGTACACGTTGTATGGGACCATACGCCGCCGGCCATGGAATGGTGTGTACATACCGCATTGAAGGTTCCATGTTTACCTCCATATGCATACCATCTTCGTGGTGCTTAAATTTCTGTACTATTGACATGAGTAATATTGAGTTCTGCTCCACCCGGGGCTAGAGGGCGTGAACGGTAGCTAGCACTTTTCACTACCGTTCATAAACAGTCTCAATAAAACCGAGACTGCAATATATTTTGTATTTAACGTGTTCGACAATTTCCAAAATTCTCCTACCATACATTTTTATTTGTTTAATGCTCGAAATATACTTACCTCCAGATTTCTTTCAGAATTAATGTTGTCCAGATTGGCATGTTGAGAAAATATGCCAGATACAAGTGTTGTATAACGTTTAATTCAGTTAAAATACTCCATCAAATAATAAGACAAAGTTCGTTTTACACTGTTCGTAAGAAAAAACATTTATTGCATACGCATTTACAGGCTCCGTTTACCTTCAATGTAACAGAAAACGTCAGTATTGATAGGTCATTAGATATATATTGGGATATATGCACGAGTTCTTCCCCGT
Organism: Cyrtodaria siliqua; assembly: GCA_037043455.1. Lineage (NCBI taxonomy): Eukaryota > Metazoa > Mollusca > Bivalvia > Adapedonta > Hiatellidae > Cyrtodaria > Cyrtodaria siliqua. Next base: position 32,292 of record JAWPHD010015728.1, read on the forward strand.
AACACTATTGCGCGACATTAGGAGCGGAAAATCGAGTCTGATCATACATTCTTTATTATATTAACTCAAATGAAATAAAAAAATCTAAATAAATTAATGGTCATCCATTCACTACAATATGTTTCAACGACACCAGAATAACGACACGTCAACAGGATTTGTAACACGTTTAATATCAAATTGTATGACGTGGGTCTATAACATTCAGTAACAATATAGCCTTGTGATAAATACATTTTAACAAGTGTATAGCTGATGTCTTTATGCAACCAATTGTCTAGCTGAGTATGTTCGTTATATAGGAGTATTATGCCAGTGTCTTAAAATGTCAGTGTCTTATAATGTCATAATGTCAGTGTCTTATAATGTCATAATGTCAGTGTCTTATAATGTCATAATGTCAGTGTCTTATAATGTCAATGTCTTATAAAGTCATTTTTAGAGAACAAAGAATCGCAAGGCTCTGTCCAGCTATTTCGCGTTTTTATGATGCATCTTCTTCAACTGATAAAAAGAGCACTGTCACTATATTCCCTATATAACGAACATACAACGCTACATTTCCATAAACAGAGGGTCACGTTTAACATGGACGTCGCCATATCATTTGTTTCTTCATGACGTTACAAAATAACGTTTGAAATAAACGCCGAGGAATTCCATATTGCTTTTGCTTGATCAGCCAGTGCCGAATAAAGCAAAAACTATTAGGTTACTCCTTTATCGGGCAGAAATACGCACGTCTACATGATACATAGTGTCCAGAGTCTTCCGTTTAGGAGTGTGTGAGGTGGTTTTACTTGCCGAGGTTACAAGCGTTAGGCGACACTTACCGGTAAAGCTGGTATAGGTATCCTGTAAACTAGCTGTGAGAATCATAGCTTTTATGGGTTGTGACAGTAGGGTGAGTGAGGTTTGGTGAACCCTAGAACCTGGTTATAAAATCCAGCGGCTTTTTTGCCTCTGACTGTTCCAAGGAGGTAGCTCTATTGTAACCATTTTGTGTTTGTGATGTTCGTAATGACTTATCTTGCCTTTTATTCATTTTAATGCACTTCTTTGTTTCTGTGTGTGTTTGTGGTTGACTGTCGTCATTGAATGCTACTTTTCCTGTGCGATTGTTATATATACGTGTACCCACCATAGGGCTATTAATCCTTAGCTTTGCACCATATTGTTTGCGGCGCTTGTTTCAGCCAAAGGTTTTTCGGAAGTAACTTGAGCAATTTAAATAATACGTACATCGGTTATATATCATTAGAACTGGCATTTTTAGTGGTAAATAAAACTACTTTACTTTTGAAAATCGGTTGAGAAATAAATATTTTACTGCCAAAATGATTTTTTGATGGGGCTTTTCCGATGTAAATTCCTTGCTGTTGGGACAGCAGAAAATTAAGAAATTTCAAATAACTTTAGTAATCCTTCATATTTTGGTACACAACTTTCAGGGTGTCTTAATTTACGAATATCCAACAATTTAAAATCATTTTTGGATAAAATCATAAATAAATATATTTTTCATGCAGCACAATTTTGCATTGAAAATGACCCATTAAAAATAGCTTTCGCACATGCATTTTTTATTTCTCAACCGATTTTGAAAAGTAAGGTAGTTTTATTTACCACTAAAAATGTCTGTTTCACTGATATACAACGATACGAGATGTATTTTGTCTGAAAAGTCAAAAAAACTTTGGCTGAAACAATAGGTAGGTATGCGGCACGACTCCGTCAGCGAGGTTTCTGAAGCAATCAGGCGATACCTATATTTCAAAGCTGGTAAATCGTGTAGGTACACATCATAATATCTATGATTCTCTCAGCAGCTACCTGTATACATTTCCCGAAGGCTTGATTCCCACAGCAGCTACCTGTATACATGCCCCGAAGGCTTGATTCTCACAGCAGCTACCTGTATACATGCCCCGAAGTCTTGATTCTCACAGCAGCTACATTTATACATGCCCGAAGGCTTGATTCTAACAGTAGCTACCTGTATACATGCCCCGAAGGCTTGATTTTCACAGCAGCTACATCTATACATGCCCGAAGTCTTGATTCTCACAGCAGCTACCTGTATAAATACCCCGAAGGCTTGATTCTCACAGCAGCTACCTGTATACATGCCCCGAAGGCTTGATTCTCACAGCAGCTACATGTATACATGCCCGAAGGCTTGATTCTCACAGCAGCTACCTCTATACATGCCCGAAGGCTTGATTCTCACAGCAGCTACCTGTATAAATGCCCGAAGGCTTGATTCTCACAGCAGCTACTTGTATACATGCCCCGAAGGCTAATTGAAATACAATATTCTGATGAGAAACAGAATCAAACAAATACTTTTAATGTCAAATAGTGTAAACTTGTCTTTTTATCTCAATGAGAAATAATTAGGCATTTTACTTTTATTAGTAACAGTCGATAAACACGCAGTAGGTGAATAATACGGATTAATGAAACATGACACAATAATAATTTAACATACAAAGGAATAATAGTAAATTTATGCTAATGGAAAGTTCATTCGTAATCATATTAGTCATATTTCTATATTCACAATACTGCAAAGAACTAACATCCAGTCCTCCAGTAATGGGCGACCAGCGTCGTGTATAATGATAAGCCTTAACATTTAAGATATTTTAAATCTAAGGAACCTTTCTCTAAATAGTCCAACTTATCGAGACAGTTATGTACGAATCCGTTTGTTCAGACTACGGCTGGTATATTGGCAAATTTACACATATTACTCAGTTTGCTCATTTTATAGCAACAATTAGTTGGTGTTTTTATATCAAAACTGAATGGGGTATGGTCAAGTAAAGTTTTCAACCAGATACCTATTTTAGGCATGAGCTTTTAGGCATGAGCAATATCAACCATATATAATAGTACATGACACTAACAAATAAAACAACTTTGTCCACCGCCATATACATGCCATCTTCGGGATGGTTAAACTTATGTACTATTGATTTTATGAATATTGAGTTCTGCTCAACCCGAGGCCAGAGGGCGTGTTCGGTGGTTCCACTACTCCGGCCGATAAAAGGCTCTGGGTATTGTGTAACCTCTCATAGGATATGTTGTCTCCTTTTTAAATTAGTCTTTTGGCTGTTACATGTGATACGCAGGCTTCATAACCGGTGCTCCCAACTAAATTCCATTTGGTTTATTTCGCTCTTCGGGGCATATTATTTTGTTAGATACTGGGACCATACGCCACTGGACATGGCGGAAGAAAATATATCAATGTTAAAATTATGTACTATCGATTTGATGAATATTGAATTCTGCTCAACCCGGGGCTAGAGGGCGTGAGCGGTAGCTAGCATATTTCACTACACTGTAAAAAATCCCCGTAAAATTTAACGGTAAAAGTCCCGGCAGCTGGTTGCCAGGCCATGAACCATAAAATTACGGTTGTGACCGTAAATAAGTTTTACGGTCAATACCGTTATTTTACGGTACATGTCCTGCCAACCAGCTGCCGGGACTTTTACCGTAACATTTTACGGGGATTTTTTACCGTAAAATGTTATTTTTCCAGTTAACACAATGAAAATGTTTCAAAGACAGAAATCCCATAATTGTAAATTGACATTATTACAGCGAAACTACTACAAAACCAGACTATATGGTAAACTTCTCAACCAGAAGACAATGCACATTGTAGGGTATAACCAGCAAAACACCAACTTACTTACATATAATACATAAAGTTACGGCCCAAAGTTACTAAATAAATTATTTTTTGTTTGTTTTTCAGTATATTTGCACAACGCGTTTCATACCCGTTTCCTATTGCTTCCGGCAAGAAAATACCCAGAATGCAAGGCGGTCACAGTGTACCGTTCATGAACAGTCTCAATCGAACGGAGACTGCAATAGTTCATATGTGTCATGTTTGGCCGTTTCCAAAGGTCCACTCTCATACTCTTTGAGTAAAATTGCACAAAACATTTCGGATATAAAGGGCACAATACTGCTATATAAATATTATTTCTGATATGTACACATCAACAGTGTTGAATTACTGACATGTACTGTATAGTTGACATTGTAATATAGCCGCCCTACATACGGATCAAGTACATGTGTGGAGCATGTATGGCCATTGAAACTGACCAGGGCACAACAATTAATCATAAGGGTTGGCTACTGAAATGTACTTACGAAAAAGTCGGACACTGCACTAACACAAATTGGGCATAGGGGATACCTTGTTCTATGAACAATGGAAGGTTGTATACAAGCATATCATTGTCTGAGAAGTAGTTTAATTACGTTGTTTGTTCAGAGACCTGGGGTTGACCATTTACTCCGAAGGTTCATGACTGACGCACATGAAAGTTAGTCAGCTAATTAATTATATTTTTAATAACAGCATGACCAAACACTTCTTACCTAAGGGAAGGTTTGTTTGATGAAAATATGAAATGACCGAAGTAACACTCGGCATCCACGGGTCACATTGTTTCTGAACAATGGGAGGCTTATACGAGGGTCATTCAATAAGTTCTGTCACTAACGCGTTTTAACAATTATGTGCTCATTGTGAGTGTTGATGTACCAAATGAAAGAAAGTTTCATTACCATTTCATTGATGGTAAAATGAATGCTGTATATTTTGTGTGACGAATGTTATGGAACATTTAATACACATCACTTATACATACTGAGGCAGTTTCGTCCTGAGTTTTTTCAGGTATGTTAATTGTTACTTTTTTAAATGCCTGTTTCTCTTTAAGTACTTGTCGAATACCTTTGAAATTTCTCATACATTACCAGTTATATCTCTGCCTTACAATATTCGGAATTTAAGCATGGTAGATGAAAAGGCATTGTCTAAGAAATTAACATTTTAAGCTAACGTGTAATATTAATTTAATGATAAATGGACATTAAATGGAAGGGCAGTCTTCTGAAATAGAGTTTTTGGATGATCAATATTGTCACTAAACATTGTACAAAATTCTACATTAATGTGTTGCATATGAATTTAAACACTGAAGGACTAGGATTTGTGAAAATATAAAAACATATTAATACTACGAGAATAATTACGACATTTAAAATATATTATAACATTTCCGTAAACAAAATGAAGAAAATCAGTGTTATTTCTGCTAAAATTAAGGGATATGCATTCACTCATATCTGGTTTGCAGCAAGACCTTTCCGAATTCTCGACAATTATTTTCATGGATTATGGGCGAATAATAACAGATGGCGTACAAGCAAATTTAAAAGCATAGAATTATTCAAATATTTTTTACAACGTTTTGTAACAAGGACATTTTCAGAGATGCCAGTATCCAAAAGGTGTGGTAGGGGGAGGTAATTCAGGGGTATAAATAACCGGAAATATTTCATATTTGTTGTGGAATTTAAGAGAGCGAATCCAGTAGTACTATAAATACACTACTTTACCTCAGTGTAATATCCAGTTCAAAGGATATATGCCTAGTGACAGAACTTTTTGAAGCATCCTCGTATAAGATCCAGTAGTCTGGAAAGTAGGTTAAGTATCTTGTTTACCATAAAATGCTGAGATTTGTACTCTTAGGCTAGTTTAGACAGCTTCTAGTTTTAATAGTCATGTGCAATATACTCATGTCCACGTGGCCGTCAATATCTAGGTCATTATGATGGTATATAAATGTGGTGTGAGCCAGCATTCAGGGCGGAGGGCAGTTCAGATTAGATTGAGTTCAGTAGCAAGATAGACTGAAGGTTTTGCTTGGTGTGTCCCGGTCGGGAGGCGAGTCCCGGTCGGTCAGACTGTTTTTAGATAAGCTAACTGGCACATAGTTTAAGACGATTTATTCGAAGTTACATATTTTACTCTGGTTTCTAATGTGTATATTGTGAAAGTGTAAACGTAGTAGTAAGTAGTTTAATACAATTATATATTAAAGACAATTACTTGTATTAGATATTTCACGTCACTATAGTACAACATTGCTCAAGCCTAAAATATGCAATTGGTTGAAAAGGACTAGGTATGATAAGGCACAAAATTGGCCCTTTTCTTTCAAACAATGACATTTTTGTTCATATTCAGCAGTTTTCGATCGGTTTTTGGTCTTGGAAATACAGAGCGCACCCTCGAGCACATCTGATTTTTTGTTAAAACAGGTACTTGATAGGGATGCATCATCAGCCAAATAACTGTGTGTGCTCGGAGGTGTGCTCTATATTTTTAGGACCAAAATCTTGCCCAGAAAGGTCCAAAATCTACAAAATATAACAAAATTACCAAAAAATGCAATTTTTTGAGAACCTGTTAATTCTTCTAGATAAATAAAATAAATGCAAATATTGTTTACAAATAGAATATGATCAGTTTACTTCAACATGCACAACAGATTATATGTAAATATTATGTTTTTGCATTTTGAACATATTGCGGGCCAAAATACTCCCTTATCATACCTTGTCATTTCACTTGATCATACGCCATCCATTTCTGATATTGTTTTTAAAGATGGCTGGCCAATAGTCTTTGAAAGTTTTACCCTTGAATTCAACATACTTATGAATAAACTGTCAGAACGTCTGCAATGCATTTATGCAATTCTATACTTCCATTTGAAGCAAAGCTATCTCCCATGTGCCAGCACGTTGGATTCTAATCTAACCTTTAGCCCGCTATAAATGTATACTAAACCAAATTGCTAAGTACCAACCTAAGAATATGTCAATAATATTCTCATTGTTTTGTGTAATTTGAGCTTGATTAGAGATACGGTTAAACTGCAAAATAACGAGTTTAAATCGTCTGCTCTGATTGCATGAACATATTTTAAAACGTTTAAGTCAATGTGTTTTCTTAGAAATAAGTTATAACACTTATACAACTGGGTATATAGGATTTTATTAAGTACTTCGAATTAGTGAAGCTTTCGATGTTCCTAATTCAAAAAATGCCAGTTAAAATTATTTTGACATCATGTTTTACTAGCATTACCACTATAAATGCGTTTGCAAAAGAAATTGTCGAAATATTTAATGTTAACGCTAAATAGCAGTTACTTGAATTTCAAACAATATTCAACTTAAAGGGAGGTAATTTAAGATTATCCATATTTCATTTTTTTATAGACGGAAAATCTGCGATAAATGGGTGAAATTTTTATGTTTTTTCCTATTATTTCTTACCGATTTTAAGAATTTTATATCTTTAAGCGATCTTTGACTCATGTTATGTGTTTTATCAGTACATTTCATGTTTTCATATAAAGGGAGGGTAACTCTCAAAAGAAGTAACAATTTAAACAAAAAATAAATGTTTTACAATCTATGGGACAAAACAAAATACTTATCATATATCTATTCTACAATATATTTAAAATAAGAAAATTAGTTAAGATACAAAAGTTGATACTTAGATATTGTGTTCAGTGTATAATGGACTGTCCTTTCTTTAAATTTAGAACATTCCATTTATGTTACAAATGAGTGTTTTGGAGAAATGACTGATGAGCAGACGGACATTGTAAACCCTGATTAGCCTGCGAGTTACTCGCAGGCTGATCTGAGTTTACAATGGACGCAAATGCTATTGTAGTCGCCCTTAATAGGCTAAGGGCTAATATGCAAACTACGACATGTATTACACGACAATGTGTTGGCATTGTATGCATTACCATACCGATATCTTTGGGGTTCCCAGATTGTCCTCTTCCAAGAAACAACAAACAAATGGCAATCAAACTGAATAATGTTTGTCCAAAACTATATTTGACATTGCTAGAAGTTTAAACGCAACATTTATAAAACATACAAGTAGCGTATATTCTTAAACTAGATAAATGTAAATGGCATAGCCCCTAAAACACCACTCAATCTAGCACTAGTACTGGAACAATGTCTTTATTAAAACGAAGACACCGAGGAAACCTTAGAAACACTGATGTACATGAACATACAAATACAACCTTGGTCTGAATGGTGAGTTTTAATTACTGCGTCTACGCTTCTTCCCTACTTCTGAATAGTCACTGTTACCACGTCTAGCAATATCAACTGTCGTTTTGGATGGGTACAAAGACTAACTGGATCCCAGGCTTGTATGATATTTATTAAAGGAAACAAATGGAAAAAAGCAACTCGGATATTTCCACTATATATTGTATGTATAATATACTGCTGTTAATCGAATGGTACATGGCTACATTAGACCATTTCTTTCAAAAAAAAGTATAAAACAACACGTAACACACCAATGCTATCCCTTCAAACTTTCATTTTTGATAGAATACGCGTTTGTCTCAAGCAGGTGATTAGTATTTTCGTGTTACAAAGTGTACTGTGATTAAAAAGTCTACAATAGCGCTGTTTTGTCATTTCTCTAACTAGATGGAATCACATTTTTACAAAACATCTTGGGATTTTGCTGGAATATTACGCAGAATTTAGTGTGCATTATATACAGTATATAGCGGAACTTCCCGAGTTTTTTTTTTTTTTCCTTTAGTATATATATGTTTACATATACACACTTCTCTAAATTACACTACCGCTCGAATATTACATATTATGTATTGGAAATTTGGTGTAACACGACCTATGCAAGCAACATCACAATGCGTTATGCTAAATAAACTAAAACGGACGGACAAACACTAGTGTCCTTTTTATTTGTAACACTTAGCACGTATTCTCTGCAATACATAGTTTATTTTATTACTTTCCGGTGTTGAGCTAAAGAGACAAGCTCTCATTATTGCTTTGTTTTAATAATTCTAGTATATAAACAAAATGCAAATTAAACAAAGCAAAGTGTATACCCATGATCTGAAATCCAAATTAAACACAGATTCCGGAATCAGAGCGGAATAAGTTTATATTGAATACTGACTTGGTAGGCATTCTCAAGGTAAACTTATTCCTCTCTGATTCAGGATTTTTCATAATAATGTATTTATAAACTTGAGCAAAAGTCTTTCTTTATTGCCTGTAACTATCGCGCCTCACCCAGCTAACATAAACACGTTCATAGTGTAGTAACGATCTCCTAAACACGCTTGTATGCGAATTACTGTAATACAAACCGACCTTGTTTCATGTATGTTGCCTTAATTATCACATGTTCGTTCAACAGCTGATATAGTGGCGATCGTTTAACGCTCGGCATTATTAACTGGATTTATGTTAGTAACACCAAGTTGAATATTCTTATACAAACAATGGATCTTGATTAAAGAGTTACACGATATCGTTATACTTACATAAATATCGTAAAACATAGACAAATTTGGAAGTTTGATTCATATTAGAAACTAACCGTCCATTCGACCCAATACGACCGGCCTTATTCCGTTTAGCAACTTGCTGTTCTGTTTACTGATTTTCTTCCTCTTTCGTATCGTCCAATCAGACTTCAGTAAATATTTCATTTGCAACATCTCGATTACTACTTTTAAATGATTCGATTGGTCCGTGGCATTCCTGTGCTCAACGGAGGTAACAGAGTCTTTACTGTGTGAGGTAAGAACTTAACGAAAGCAATATATTGCGCGAGTCGAATAGAAAAATTGCTCAACGTAAAAAAACATTTAACAGAAAAGACCAGTCGAATACGCGTGCCTATTTTACACTGTCTGTTCAGTTACAACCAGCCTCGTTCTGATATATGGATATATAAATATATCGCTACCCGTTACATGTAACTCCGGCACTGCTAGTGGATCGTAATCTTTCCTGTCATGAATATCTCACACTTATCGGCAATCGCCACTAATAATAAGGCATGGCTATTTCCTTGTTTCTTTACAGCTCTATCAGCACCGGCTTGTGTAGACTCTTTTACTTAGGGCCTTATTTACATTCCAAGTATCAAGTGTCCAGATATGACATATTGGAAATGGCATCGGCATCTTTTGGAATAGCTTTCTCCACGCGAGTAATTCGTTGTTTTAACTTCTGTTGCGTCGTATTGAAGTCAGCCAGGAGCCTTGCAAGTCTTGTTTGTAGGATGTCGACGTTACCTTCAATCCGTTCCAGTTTTTGCTCCGTTGTTTCCTGCTGTTCTTCCATTTGCTGCATTAGCACTTCATCAAGGAGATTATCCTTCTTAAGTATTTTTTTTCCTTTGTCAATAAGAATTTTCTTTGCATCGGGATATTGGTTTAGCACTTCCCAGAGATCATCTTTTGACAAACAGAATAAATCCGAATATCCCACACTTTTAATATTGGCGGTTCGCCTGTTTCCGTTCTTATTACCAGGAATATTCAAAATGCTGATTTCACCAAACACACTACCCTCACTCAAAGTAGCAAACGTTGTTTTACCATCGTCTGACACAACTCCGAGTTGTCCACGTTTAACAATGTACATTTCCTTCCCAATATCTCCCTTTCGGCAGATGTAATCCACCGGACTAAACACTTGAAGTTTCAATTTAAGCACCAGTTCTACAAGCAGACCGGGTTCACAATCCTGAAATAAGGCCACTCTTTTCAGTGTATCTAGATGTACATGTATTGCTATCTCGGCTTTTAACTTATCTAACAGAGCCGACAACACCCCATCTTCGTTTAAAGATTGCTTATTAATCCACGGATAGTCAAACTATTTTATTACCCTCTGTTCCGGCTCTTTTGAGACTTTCCTGAACTCCATGTATTGCTTCACGCCGTCCATCTTTTGTTGAAACTCGGCTCTTGTAGCGTTCATGTTTGTAATCATAGAGCCGACATTTTCCACAATGGTAGCGAATATCAGCACTCCTATTAAGAAATCTACAACTACAAACAGATATTTGATATCTTACTCTGGCTGGGGTGTTTTACCTATGGTTGTTAAAGTTAACGTGGACCAATAGAAACTGTAAATGTATTTTCTCGTTAACGGTTGGTTCTTTGGAATATTAATATCAGGGTATACCCAACTGTCGGTACCAAAACCAACAGCGTGCGATATTGCAAAATAAACACAAGCGTTCCAATGGATAATGATCAATATATACAGAACAAGATTGAGAATTCGGAATATGTTGGTGAAATTCGTCCTTGTAGCAGTTCTATCGAAGAATTCTAGAAGTCTTCCAAATTTAAAAATTCGGTTAAATCGCAACTCCGATGTACCAACGCCAGTGACGATATAGAATAGGTCCGTGGGTATAATGCTGATTATGTCCATTTTAAACGTTTTGCCTTTTAAATAGTTTTTTCTCAACTTGACAGCATTGGTGAAGCGGAGGCCGTCTTCAAGGTATCCTGAATAGAAAGATATAACAGTATTAATATAATGTGTGCACAATTATATTATAATAAAAATAAGTATAAAAGTCGAACAGGAAATGCAATTTTTACAAAACAGAGTAAATCCAAAAATATGCAGAACGACAAATATGAATGGCAATGTTAATAAGAAACAAAGGCGTATGACGTCACAAAAACAAAAAGGGCTGAAAACGGCGCTCCCGTTTGGAACGGTCTGTGACAAAAAAATACCGCAGGGGTTTAAACAAGGTTTTAGGGTGCTCAACACCTCTAACTTATGCTATGAAAGAGATTTCATGTTGAGTCTTTCACCAGATACACAGGCAGATGTTATTGAAGCCTTTAATGACACCTCTCGGTATCTGGATGACATATTGAACATTGAAAACACTTTCTTTCCAACTATGGCTAATAATATTTATCCTAAAGAACTTCAGCTGGACAAAACTAATATATCTGATTATAACGCTTCTTTTCTTGATTTAGATCTATCGACTGAAAATGGTGAAATAATTAGCAAAGTCTATGACAAGAGAGATGATTTTAATTTTGACATTGTTTATTAACTTCTTATGGGGTGTATATGTCTCAACTTATTCGTTTTCAAGAGCTTGTACTCGAGTTGAGGACTTTAATATTCGTAATCTTTGTATAACTAAAGAGCTACTCAATCAGGGTTACCGTTACATAAACTTCGTAAAACCTTTGCAAAATATTATTATCCTAACGCTGATCTTCTTTCCAAATATAAAAGTAATTGAAGGACTCTTCTGCGACAAGGACTATCACAACCTGACTTCTATGGGGATGCGATTGATCAACATCGTAAGCTTGTTGGTCATGATCACTTTCATACTATCTTTGTTAAAATTGTTAAAAAGTTTATCAAAAGAGGTTAAGACCCTATCATTTTGCAACGTACTGCATGCTTGGTGGTGGACCCTTTTACACTTCGCCACTATGCTTTCCTCTTTAATTGTACAATGACCGGACAGGCTGTGGACCCTATGATGACGCCTTCCTAAAGCCCATTGGGACGGTGGCGTTTGATGTTTGTCTATGATCTTTATTGTCGTGCCCTTAATGGTTTATTCTCTTGTTGCTCTGGGTTCTGCCAAGTCAATGAGTACCTTCACTGAGTGGCTTTCTAGGCTATTGTTTGTTTTGTATTATATTTACACGAGCATATTTGTGTTTTACTTATATTGCCTATTGATGCTGCCTTGTTGGTTAGAGATTAGATCTTACTTAAATTTCGAATCACTACTACGGCCGATAAAGGCTGTGGCTATTTTTTACCCATACGATATGTTGTCTGCTTTTTAATATAGTCCTTTGGCTGTTACTTGTGATGCGCAGGCTTCATAACCGCTGCTCCCAACTAAATTTCATTTTGTTTATTTCACTCTTCGGGGCATAGAATTTTGTTAGATACTGGGAAGAAACGCCGCTGGACATGTTGGGTGTAATAAATATAAAGGTCGCTATGTCCACCGTCAATGCATGCCATCTACGGGATGGTTAAAATCGTGTACTATTGAGTTTATGAATATTGAGTTGTGCTCAACCCGGGGCTAGTGGGCGTGAGAGGTAGCAAGCATATTTCACTACCGTTCTCAATCAAACCGAGACTGCAATATTTCGTAGGTATCGTGTTCGGGCGTTACCAAAGGTCCACTCTCATACTCTCTTTTGTATACCCAGTTTTAGTTGTAATTGGTCATCATGGTGGAAAATCAAAACCGAAAAATGGGACATTTGGATTTGAACGTAATTTTGATGCTTGCTTTCATCCTTTTAATGGTACATGTATGTTAATGTGTAAAAGTACACTTTTAAATGTGATGGTGCATCTTACATTCCAGATCTCAAAGTATGCAAAACTGCTTCTACATTCCAATCGAAAATAGAGGTGTGTATTTTAATGTAAATGTCTGAATATGTATATATCCACACATGTCATGCTACTTCAAATATACAGTTCATTTGCACCATTTCAACATTAATACTGTTTGATTACGAAAACGATTTGAAAAAGCAATAGGAAAGGTCAACACAATTTACTAAACAAACACGTTTTAATGAAAAGTCGAACGGTATTTTCAATTCAACAAAATTTAATCAGCATCAAAAAGCAATCCCGATGATAATGCTTGTGGCATCAGATTTATTGAATAATTAATCAAATTTATAATAAATACAGTAAATGGGATTCTTCGGAAGCAACGGACACAAACAAGGGAAATGTGTAGGAGATTCAGCACACATATGTGCAACTTACGAACAAGTCTTACATATAAATAATATGAACCTGAAAGGAACGTAACGCGTATGTGAAACACATCTGAACACGTTCCGTGTATGTTATAAAACAATGCGCGTAACGGACATCGTAGCAATACTTAGCACTAAAGTGATTATTTAATAAAAAGAAGAATAAAAAAAATACCCGTTGTCATGTTTCTTTATCTCGCTCTTGCCTTTTATACATTATATTGAGGATCTTACATGAGTACTCATTCATTATTGAATTTATTAAACGAGTTGGCAAACTGATATAATGCGAGGCTCTTGCCGAGCAATATATCATTTTTGCTAACGAGTTTAATAAATTAAATAATAAATGAGAACGAATGTTAGATTATATTTATCACATAACTCACATATCGACTTGTATTGTATTTTGCCTGTCGCTTTAACACGCGAAACGGAAATAAACCGTGGGATTTGGATTATAGTCATTATCGATTTTTTTAACGGAGCTTACTAGGCTCATTTGCATACTTATATAACTAGCGGTATATCGAAAATATTAAATAGTGTTATTTCACTCCCATACCGTAAGTTATGTGATAAATTATGTTAATTATCATACATTATGTTGCACTTCTACAAGTTTTGTCATACAACATGCAGTCCTAGTAGTCTAACCTTTTAAACACTACTCATCAAGCGTGCGTATGCCTTATTTGTATTATTTCATCAGTCCGTTTGCTTTTGATATATCAGTAATGGATCTAACAAAAGCAAATGGATTGATGAAATAATATACAGAAGGGACAATCACGTTAAACCACGTTCAGGAAATAAATTTGAAATACTATATGCTATGGTATAGCAACATCGGTTGACTATATCGATCATCAGATTAGGTGTCAGGGATTATTGACTGACTACATTATTTCGTAATTGGACAGACGACCAAGGGATATCTAGATTGATTACATGACTTGAAATTGCACCCTCTAACGTTCTATTAGTTAAAAGACTGCATGTAAAGCCGCTCTTTGCAGTTCTCGTTTAAAAGGCTATTGAAGCATTTCAAGCTCAAAAAAACTATCTCCTAGAGAATAAGCAACATTACTTGGCTTGCAATACTATTAAAGCGTTTTTAATTAACGGCAGTTTACACAATTACACTAGTATGTGTACTTGCCGAGAAGTTTGCGAAACACTCATTTTCTTATTAGATAATGATTTCGTGAAGTATGCAACTATCGTTTATAGACAAATTGTTGGTATCCCTCTGGGTACTCACTGTGCACCTTTTATCGCAGATTTGTTCTTGTATTGTTATGAAAGAGACTTCATGTTGAGTTTTTCACCAGATACTCAGGCCTTTAATGACACCTCTCGGTATCTGGATGACATATTGAATATTGAAAATGCTTTCTTTTGTATTAAGGTTAATACTATTTATCCTAAAGAACTTCAACTCAGCAAAGCTAATATTTCTGATACTGTCGCTTCTTTTCTTGATTTACATCTCTCTATTGCGAATGGCGAAATACTTAGTAAAATATGTGACAAAAAAGCTGGTTTTAATTTTGATATTGTTAATTAACCCCCTCTTAGATGGGGATGTTTCCCAAGCTACTTCTTATGGGGTCTATTTTTCTCAAGGTATTCGTTTTTCTAGAGCTTGTAGTCGTGTTGAGGACTTTAATATTCGTTATATTTGTATAATAATATTTGTATAACTAAGGAGCTACTGTATCAGGGCTACTGTTACCATTAACTTCGAAAGTTCCTTTCGAAATGTTATTATTGTAACCCTGATCTACTTTTAAAATATAAAAGTTATTTAAGAACTCTTCTGCGAAACCTTACTTTACTTCTTAAGTAACTTCTTAAGATGCCTACTCGTAATCACTTTCATACACGCTTTATACATTTTGTGAAAAAGTTTATCAAAAGAGGTTACGACCCTATCATTTTGCAACACATTGCTTGGTTAGTGATTGATCCATTTACAGTTCGCCACTATGATTTCCTCCTTGATTATGCGACGACCAGACAGAGTATGGACCCTATGGTGACGTCTACCTAAATCATCAAAGGACGCTAGCGTTTGATGTTAGTTATAAATCTTGACGTGTCGTACCCTTAACGGTTTGTTCTCTTGTTGCTATTGTTTCTGCCAAGTCACTGGTAACTTGCTTTGAGCCTTCTATGCCTTTTTATGTTATAGAAACACAATCATTTATGTTTTACTTACATTTCTATTAATGCAAATAAATGTATTAAATTATAAATACAAAGTAAAATATTTATACTGTCTATGGTTTATATGTATTTGTAATGATATTCTTGCTTTTAAATGATATTTATCAGTATGCAATAAAGTGTAAATAGGCGCGATGACGTCATCAATCCAAGATGGCTGCCTCCGTTTGAGATCTTTTGCGAATTTTTAAAAGATCATATCACCTGTATATTGTTATGATATTTTGATAATTCTTTCAGTTTCTTATATGGTTTTAAAAGCCCTTTTAAATTAAGCTAGTTCCAGAATAGTGAAACAACTCCTTTAACATGTCAAACTTGTCCATTTGCGTGCAAGTTGCGCATAACGTCTGAATGCAGACGGCATTATGTTTGACAATTTGTCTGTCGCTTTAAGTGGCGATTATGTGTCCGTGTGCATTATGGACTGTCAAATAACTTGTCAACATAACTGTTCCACACGGTCATTTGTACGTCAACATTACTGTTCCACACGGCCATTCGTACGAAACATAATTAAGAACGATTGCCATACTGTCAGGTCTGGTCTGAGAGTTCGCGTTTAATCATCATGCCAAAACAATAGTTGATAATCGAGCTTTGCTGTTCTTGGACATCTCTTGTGAATTATTTTGCCAGAGTTCCATGCGATTCTTGAAATCATGGGAAATTGGCGCAGTATTTATCCGTTTGCGGCTGTGCCGATAAATACAATATTTTCGGCGATTCTAAAAGGTAAACTAATGTAAAACGTGATATAAATTATGGTAAGAGCATCCCTTCATGCTCGTGAACGCACGTGGCTACTCTTTGTGCCAGTTGTTTACCTGATAAGCATGAACAATGAGTCAGATTCTGAATTTGCCTGCAACATAATTATGTTGTTTTTTGGCGGACTCGTTGCATTCCTTTCAAAATCATACTGTTTGGCTACTTGAATGCTAAAATATGTTTTGCGTGAATGGCAAGCTTGTGTTTATTTTCAGTCTGCGACAATTAGCTTCGTGAACACTTTCCTGTTCAAATGTGAACATCATATAATTAGTGAGTTCAAATTATGAACACCTACATGTTAAGGTGGTGTTCCAAATTTAAACACTCGTCCATTTGAACATGTTTTAGGATTTCAAGATATGTTGCAACGTATTTGAACGCATACACGTTAATGATTGAATACTAGTGTTCAAATAGTGATCACTTTTAGAACACAGTGCGTTAATATTCTCAACATCAGCGTTAACGTTTAGAACGCTCGTTGAGCGCGATGACGCGTTCAATATCTGTTTCATTTTGTGTTCATATTGTGTTCTGAAGTTTAAAACTTGAATTTACTGTGTGTACGGAGGCTAAATAAAAATGTGAAATTTTACGCATCGATTCTGCTTATATATGTTCGTCGATTTGAAACTTCTTCAAACGTGACTTATTCATATTCATGAGTTTTTACCAGTTAAAATAGAGACTCTGTAGTTTTAAAGTAGCCTCTGATTCTTCATACACGTATATGCAAACTTCAGCCGTTCCCTCTATAACGACGTAACCTCATTTGAAATCCGGATACCCGTATTTGCATAATTCATGAATGTACTTGATTAAATTACATTTATTGCCCAGGTTTTAGAATGTCATCCTGTTCTATAGCTTTTATGCTTTCATTTGAAGTCGCTCCTTGATATTTTCGTTTAAAAGACTAGTTTGCTATAATTGAGAATTTAATGGTTTGTAATGCATGTGTTAGTGCCAGACATCGTGTTTTGAATGGTTTTATAATTCAGTGGACTGTCCAACCTTGTTTGGTTCGCTAATGGCTGCTTTATTAATCGACATTGCGTTGTTGTTATCTCGACTGACTGGTAACACTGCTGCTATGCATACGGAGTATTCTCACGTTGCCCTCTCGTTAATATACTGACGTTTAGCACGACTTTTTAGGGACATAGATTAAACATATGAACATTGATGTAATTGTTTGAAGATATTACAAATGCAAGGTAACGACGTTATTTTCAATTTTCTTCTGTTATTTTTTTATTTTCTAAGCGAAGTATCAGAATTAGCCCCCATATAATAAAAACAACTTATTTCATTATACAAAGGTCTTGCTTTGAACAAATATAATGTGTGGCATTTACAAATTTACAAGAATTGACAATGCTGTCATTGTTTTAAAAAACGCTGAAATGTGTTCACAAACGATTGTTATTCTCAAACGAAACATTCATATTTTCGTAACTTTAAAAATATCTTATTTTTTAATGAAATGAGAGCGATTTTCGATAACTTGTACAGGTTAGTTCCCATCGTATTGGCTTTATTTTTTATCACCGATCTTGTTTACAAATGACTTTGTAGCATTATGATTGGTCATATCGATGTCACCTAGTCATTGACCCGAGCATACATGGTTTTGCATCTTGTCTATAGAAATGACATGCGTTGCATGAGCTAAATTTATTTAGCTCAGTAGATTGTATATCTCTCTATACTGCTGCACACCCTCACGGGTAAGTTCGAACATGTTGCGCGCCTGTAGGCAGGATACATTGTTTAAAAGTAAGAAACGGTGAGGAAATAGTGAGAAAGCTGTGTTAAAATTATAGTGTGAAAAAGATAAAATCAACATAAAAACAAAAACTACCGCACTTATGGTTTGATGTGGATGATGCGGCTGACAGCATGCTTGAACTTATTCATATATATGCATTACCACATCTGCTAGTAGTGCATTCCACTTTACTATGGCTTAAAGAAAAAAAGACGACTATTTGTAATAGTTGACTCCAGTGTGAATTTGTCTATATAGTGATTGAATGGCAGTATCTTGAGACTCTGTTATTATTTTGTATAGGATAACGGCGGCTGGATATATTGTTCTAGAGATCGCCAACCCATGCTCTCCAGCATCTCATTGACGTTCAAGTACTTAGAAAAGTCATTTTGGGTCCATTGGACAGCTCGACGCTGGACAATTTCCAGTCTGTCTCTATTTGATTGAACGTATCTAGAGTGTGATTTGTGGTACAACTAAGAGTTTACAATGTGGTAAATATTGTACTGTTTAGTGGAAAGTTGAAACAGAGAACAGAGTTAATACTTTTAAATCCTGATCTAAATTAGGACTAAATCATTAATATTTTGTACTTTTCGGTTAAACGATAGAAGATCAAGGCCTTTGCATCATGCTTTAAAATTAGCTAAATCAAAGGTGTACCTTTGTTGAATATGAAAGGCAAAAGCAAACAAAAATATTATTTATATTTCTTGCAAGTATTTACCGAGGTTATTGATGTGTGGCGACCGTAAATCAGTAGTGTTCTTACTTACTGGTCCTTTGGGATCATCAATCCCAATCTTTGTGGCTCTAAAGTAGAATATCGCTTAAGCCGGTGCTAGCAGGCGTGATAGGTGTTGCGTTTTATATTACCTCTCATGAACAGACTCAATAAAACCGAGTCTGAAACTTTTATGTCTTGCTTGTGTTTGTTGCTTCCAAGGGATCCACTTTTCAGTATCTCCTATTGGGAAATAATTTTCTAAGGAAATAATTCCCGGTAGACGAGTGTTTTGGAACTTCTTCTTGCTTTGATTTCATCGTCTCTTTAAGTTCTAAATAATCGGCACTTATAGCTCTGGCGTTAACGACGACAGACAATGTGAGAATATGGCGTACATTAGCAAGTGACATACCATATTTGTGTCAACGTCATGTTATTCATTCACTTGATTTGTTTCATTGATAAACGTTTTATTTCATGTTTCCCAATGATTGAAAATAAGCTGGGGACTGATTATAAATCCTCACGAAAATTGTCTATCATTACATTCTTGAAAGACATTTAATTTTTTTTTCTCCAATTTGTAGAACGCAATTTCACTGATTGGCATTCTTCACTTACTTTGAGATTAATATGCATAGGGTAGATTTATTTAAAGGGACATACGGTAATCTTGATTTTTTTTATCAAGCGTTAAATTCAGTGTCTCGACTGATTCATCCAGTATCATTTTGACTTTAAACATGTTAAACCTGCTTGCATATAATTAAATAAAATGTTGAGTTTTCATACTTTCTTCTGTTTCTAACATATGTTTAAATATATTATTGGTGCAATATCATCAAATATCAGTAATAAGCGAAAACAATGTGCTGTATACTTTTCTTATACTTAATATTAATGACTGAACACATGCCGCGAGTTTTACAAAAATCAAGATTGCCGTGTGTCCCTTAATAATTGTTTTTAGAAAAAATGTAATATATAATGTAATTACAATGACTTTTTCGTAAAATCTGTCACGGATCGATGTCTTTAATACGTTTTACCCGGTTTAAACTGTCTTTGCGACTGACTGTTGCAAGGTAGTACCTTTATTGCCAACCCGTTTATGAGTTTTGTGTCTAAGCTATCAAATCTATTTATATTTATTTTGAACATATTTCTTTTACATCCATTGTGAAACAAGTCATTGCAACTTATATTTATCACTCTCGATCGCTTCATGTGTAGAACCTGTACTAAGCTATGGAAATTAATTATCTTGCTCAAAAATAAATAACGTGGCCGCGGCGAGTATCATTCCCACTACCTATTAATCTGGAGCCCGACGTTTTATCACTGGAACACGTACTCCACTATATTTATATTTATTTGCTTTTTTAAAATGCTTGTTTGCGGGTGGCTTCGTTCTTTGAATGCTACACTTCCTGTTGCATATCTACTTCTACTTCAACTATTCTTTCATTCTTTTATACTCTTTGTGTATGTATATTTACACACAAGTTACACACTTTATCAGAATAGATTAGGATCCTACCATTCTGAAACGCACTGCATGTTAGGTGTTTGATCAATTTACACTACGCGTTCCTCTTTGATTGTACAATGACCCGACATATTACTACTATACACAATGATTACAATACATGAATTCCATAGAGGATGCTACGTTTAATGTATGTCGTCGTGACCTTTACGGTTTATTCTGTTGTTGCTTTGGCTTCTGCCAAGTTATTGACTTGCTTTGTGGCTTTCTAGTTGTTGTTTCTATATTCATATATACATGATCATCTTTGTGTTATATTGCCTGTTAGAATGCTGCCTATTTTGTTAGAGGATAAAGCCTGGCGGAGATTTATTTTTGTATACTGTCCAGTTGAACTGAGAAGACAATAAGATAAGAGTAAGCATTTGTGCAGCCTCGAACCTGGTTTAATCTCCCAGCGGTATTTTTGCCTCTAGCTGTTCCAAGGAGGTTCCCATATAGGCTACCTTTTTGTTGGTTGTGTCGCAAACGTTTTTACTATTTTGTTATTGTGATTTTGTTTTGAATGCTTGCCTCGAGTTGTGAGTTTGTTTGAACGTGTTCTGTGAATGCTATCTCTTTTGTTCAACTTTATATCTTGGTGTATGACTAAGGTACGATGTGGTTTAAGAAACGGCATATTTGTTCTTGCCATTTGCCCATAACGTTAAGGTTTAGTAAGAGTATAGTATAAACCCACTCTTAGAAAGGAGTCTTTAATTCGTCCATTTGGTTTGGTTCTAAATAATAATAAAATACAAACCTGTCCGAGATGAAACGAATATATCCATGATGTATATTATGTCACTGATGTAGTCCAGTGTAA